>CM067369.1:248261113-248443613 GCA_034401795.1 Chaetoderma sp. LZ-2023a | reverse complement strand
CAGAACAGCAATTTTATTGCATACGCATAGGTTTGGACTCATCAAGACAGAGAAACGGTAGATTAATTATGAATTGTCCCACATCATGCAACGCTACGTTTTATAACAATTCTCCTATTTGTTCATCCTACCAATATCGGCGTGCATATAGTGGTACGGGCTTTTCTCCAGATTCCCGGTACATGGAAGTAGATCTCTACACAAACTGCGATGCTCCTCACAAATGGTATCATTGCAGTCTGAACTGTGTGCCTCCTTGCAGAAATTGTAGTCTGTGGTTAAATTAATAGAAGTTTAGAAGGAAATTAAACAAAGCCATGCATCCAACGTATGAGACAAATTAGAAGAACACTATTTGGTGAAAGAAAGAATGCCACTGGGTCCTTTAACATCCAGATCCACAAAGAAGTCGACCTGCCATTCTAGATAGATCAATAACCATTTTCCTATATGCCATCCTTTTATTACGGAATGGTCACACATTTCTAAAATGTGGACCCCTTGTTCCACAGGCACACACAAGCAATAAACTGTTTCAGAGAAAATGTTGATCAATTTTGAATGGTAATTTCATGAAAGCTTATTAATGTATTTATTCACACACGTTGTAGTTAATGAATGAATTATTAAATTAAATACCTACTGTTACGCTACGCATACATCTAGTAAAGAAATGTATGCCCCGAGCCAATAACGTCAGTATAGTCAACTATATATCATAAGTTAGATATTTAGTCTTGAATCTCAAATATAATGTGTGGGGTATATTCGCAAAATTGATGTGCTGTTTTCTCTTAGGTTTTAAAGCGTACCATCAACAGTGATTAGACTGGATTCGCTTAAACATATTTTGGATTTATTATTCGGAATTCGACCAATGTTAATGATAGATAAATGTGACAGAGATGCATTCTGTTGATGTTGTGTCTACACAACAGCCACACATTTGTTAATGAAGTGCCATAGTTGAATGGACCTTTCCATTTCTAGCTATGACCCGCCCATCCCTAGCTAAGCTCCGCCCACACCGCGCTCATTTTCGGATCAATCGATCTCTGAACTCACTGACTATCAATTTCCAGAAAACTATACAAGTAAACTGCTGAACATTATAAAACTAATTTGACTGGTCGCTGTTGCTGCCTATGGCAGCAACGGCGCCCAGTCAAATTAGTTTCAAAATAGTGAACATCATGTTTATTTAATAGTAGAGAGATATACAAGCTGTACAACGTTGCGGACTATTAAGAGTTAAAGACGGGTCTAATAGAATCATGTATAATGTAATGATTAAGACGTCATCCTACACGCCGCTTAGCTGATTATAACGCCATATGACATCAGCTGATGGTGGATACTCTGCAAAAGGTGAATTAAGAGAATTAATAATTAATTATTCAACACCAACCAATGAGAGCAGAGTGCACACACACACACACAAAGGTGATTTAAATACAGATACACTTAATTAGAATAGCCCCCTGAAATCCATACCACAGTCCTCCTCATCCGATCTGTCATCACAATCAGGAATCAGGTTACATACACGTTGTACTGATATGCACTGACCATTGCCACACGGAAACCACTGTGTGCCTGAGCATGTATCTTGATCTGGAATAACAAATGCAACAGAGATCACAGACAGATGCATATAACAGATAGTCTATTCACTTCTACAGTTACTCCATATACTGTAGTTCATATGTAATAAATGGCATAGTGGCCATTACCATTTCCATACGAGAGCATCTGATATTGATGCCAATCGGCGAATCCAGCCCATCTCTAGCGAAGCTCTATCAACGCCCTGCCCTTGTTGGGATTAATCGAACACTAACGCAACTCACTGAATCTCAATTTCCAGATAAGTATACAGGCAACCTATTGAATATGTTGAAACAAATTTGTCAAGGAACTATGGCAGCAACAGCAACCAGTCAAATATAGGTTCAACATATCCAGCATAATGTTCATTAAATTGTATAGCTATTAAATTCGTACAAGTTGACGGAGAATTCCAGGTTTATGACAGGCTATTTCTAACAATAAGGATTATGTATTATGATAGTGGATTGTGTCAACTTATACATGACACAATTCAATATGTTGTCATATACTTAACCAACAGATCGGATTCCTCTTTTGGCATACATGTCATGGTATAAGTAATGCTTTGTAAATCACTGCATCATATACACAATTATTAAAATCATGTGACCCCTTGAATTGGCATTCTCATGCAAGCTCAACAGATGGAATGAGCTATCATGAGATATATCATAACAAGTTTTAACTTTCTCACATAAGTTCATGTACAGTACTGTTGCTAAGCATGTTTAAATACTAGTCAGTATATTGCCATCGACCCACCCACAACTAGAGGACACGATACAATGGGAACTAACTGCAATGCAATGTGGATGCCTATAACAGCTCGATATATACCAAGTATCGTATGTCAATTTATCTTTAAAGGAAGAGGTGAATGGTCAACATACCACATCCGTGTTCATCAGAGCCGTCACTACAATGTAACTGTCCATCACATCTGTGTGTACTAAGAACGCATTCACCACTTGTACATTCAAACTCTGCTTTTGTTGCGCACCTGGGCTTTTCGTGTGATTTCTTTTCACACAATGCAAGCTGATGATTTGCCGAGCAAGGAATGCTGCCAGAATGTGTAAATGGCTTGGCGATGTCATAACAGGACATATCCCCGGAGTCATTGAACAAAACAGTCTTAATATTTTGCTTGATATTGATCCCTCTCAATATGGAAGCCACATCTTTCGGCGCGAGACTGGCAACTATGGCACCATATTCATGGCATGCTATAACGCGTTCGGTACTCATCCCATCAAGAGCATAACACATTTGAGTATGCTTAACCCAGCCACGACCACATCCTTAAAAAGAATGCGCACTGTAATGGTATACAGATATAACTATAACTATGTACGCGATATATCATCTATAATTGACACACTTATTAAGAGCCGCAAAACCAATTCAATACAAGATGCCTAGGCTAGAACATGGATAATTATAAGCAAAGCAGATAATGCACTAATTTAAAATAAATAAAGGTAACGATACACAAGATGCAATGTAATTTCGCAGCATTTCAATTGCTTACATTTCCACATGATAGCTAATGGCAATGCAAATAAACACATTGGTTTACTATCACTTAAATCGCTGCTGCATACAATATATAGTAGTCACTGAACTTTGTATTAAGGGAAAGTATCTAAATCAAATCGTATGATGCATATATTAATAAACCCATTCCAATTCTATATTAAAGATAAAACAGTTTTTTGCAAATATTTTAATATTTAGTTACTGCCAACAATTTACACGGTTGATAATCTCTGAGATTCGAACCTAGATTATCAATATGTGTTACCTGTGGTTGTATAATCGAGTGCCGCTATGACATCATCTGTACTACCTGAAACGAAGATAACATGGTGGATTTAATTAGCCAAATAGATTTAGAGATATTACATATACTGACTCCATGTTACTGAACAATGCGGGAGTAGAGAAATCCTTCTCACTAGACTGTCTAAACGGGGCAGCATGAAATTCACCTTTCCAGAGTACCCACCCATCATATGACGTCATAATGAACTGCGTGTTGTGTACAATGACATCATAATGAATGACGTCATGAATGACGCCGATAAGTACGTCACGAACGCATATTTGATGACGGTCTATGGGCTGTTGTACAAATTGCTTGCTTTCACTATTTAATAAATATTCTGTTGAATATTTTGAAACTAATTTGACTGGGCGCTGTTGCTGCCTATGGCAGCAACAGCACCCAGTCTAATTAGTTACAAAATATTCAACAGCTTCCCTGTATATTTTTCAGGAAATTGATAGCTAGGGCATTCGGGGATCGATCAATCCAAACACGGCGAGGTGTGGGTGGAGCTTAGCTAGTGATGGGCGGGGCATAGCTAAAAATGGAAAGGGCCATTGTCAAATACTATGATTAGAATCGTATTCATTAGAGACAGGCTAACAATGTATATTAATCTTACTATTCTTGGTTCTATTCATGCAAATGAATGGCGACCTGCGTGAACATGGAACACTCTCCCAGACAGTAGACTGGAGCCTCTTTGTCTTCAGAACAGTACAGCTTTCCAGTCTTGGTAGAGGCTGCGGAAACTCCCGAGTTCTGAACGTCTTGCCTTTAGGAATCCTGATAGGAAAATGATAGCAATAGGTAATAATTAACGATCAATTACGCGCGTGTATAGCTTTGTCTTATCATTCTATAAATATTAAAATCGTAGTCGAACAACAGCAACACCGCCTAATCGCCATTGCCCCAACCCCCGCTCTCGTCCACCTCTCACCCTCTTCCTCCTCCTCCTCCTCCAACATCGTCCTCTGTTCCACATGTTGTTGCTACTGCTATTACTATTACTATTGCTGCTGCTACTACTACTACTACTACTACTACTACTACTACTACTACTACTACTACTACTACTACTACTACTACTACGACTACTACTACTACTACTGTTGCTGCTGCTACTGCTGCTACTGCTGCTGCTACTGCTGCTGTTGCTGCTACTGCTGCTGCTGTTGATGATGCTATTACTACTACTACATCATGTACTACTACTACTACTTTTTTTTTTTTTCTTTTTTTTTTGGTAACACGATCAATGGATCGTGTGGAAATCCATAATACCTAAAAAAAACTTACTGAAAGAACATTAAACATAGAATAAATCAAAGAGAACAAACGATTAAATCAGTCATGTGTATAAATAAACAATAAATATACGGTGGTCAAACGATTAATTTAAAAATTCAAAACAGCTAAATATGTCCCTTTAAAAATTCCAAGTAACTTTCTCAACAACATTCCATTAAAATTATAAAAGCTCACGCGAGCATAGGCTGTGAAACAAACCCAGCGATCGGACGTATTTAACACACACAGTCAATCGGGAACAAATTAATCAATAATCAATGCCCCGCAGGATAATCTCTAAAAAGTAAACAGTAAGATATTACACCGAGCTCAGTGAAGTGACAATGTAACCTACATAGTTGAAGAGGGTTGAAACTTAACAAACGATTTCAAACAATACAATTTACCTTGAAAATGAGATTCCATAATTATCCCGGGACAAACACAATTATATGTATACATGCTAAGTATTTCCAATCTATTATTAGGAAGCAGTACATTGAATGTTAAATTTATTTTAGTCGAAAGCAATTAACTTTTGGATTCGGATTCTAAGATTACCCCGGAACAAACATTATTAATAAAAAATGTTGGATTGTTTATTAACATTGAAAACACCCAAAATGAGTTAACCTGTTCAAACGACCACCTAAATTTAGGGCCAGGGTTTAACCCTTTCAGAGCAAACACTCGCAATTTTCATCTCAAACTGATTAGCAGAGTTTTAGAGTGCATGCGCGTGTTGTAGCTGTTGCTGCGTGAAGTAAATGCTGCTGTTTCACATTGTAACAGTCAGCGCACATGCATGCACACGCACGCACACTCTAAAACCACTAATTTTGCATGTGCTTAAAAATAATAATTAAAAAATATATAGTTAGCTTTTAAATATAGAAAACATCAAAACAAAGTAGTTTGAAACAAAATCGAAGCTCCAAGTGCACAAATACATGTATATTATTTAATAAATCACTCCAGAGGCCAATTACGGTGGATAATAAAAAATCTAATTTGTCGAAACAATGGAAATCAAATCACCAGAGCACCAAATAACTTCAAAAGAATGAAGTCTATTTTTAGTCACTGCATCATGAAATTCACATTTAAGGCAATACGAGAACAAGGCACGAAAAGCGCACTTCAATTTTTCAAAACTGCTGGAGTTAAACCCTGTATATGAGTCACTAACTATCGTACAACGATGCTTCCAAATTGCCCAGACCACCACACTCAAACAAAATAACAAGATCTTCTTTGCATTATTAGTCAGATTATAAGCGTCTAATTCATGAAATAGAATTGCATCTTGGATTATGTTGATATCAACTGTAACAATTTTCCTAAATATCTGTTCAATGTACATCCAAAATTGGGAGACGGGCAAACACTCTGTAAACAAATGGATAATGGTTTCCTCAGTGTCTGTACAAAATAGACAGTGGTCATTATTTGCTATGCCAACTTTCTTGAGGAGGGGGCCCACCCATAGTTTTCTACGAAGCAATCGCCAGACAACATCCCTTGCTCGATTAGGTATGTGTGGTGAATGGATATTTTTCCAAACCACATCCCAACTCTGGGGAGAATGTTCAGTCCTTTCCCATGCCGTGACAGCCTTTGGAATAGTAATATTCTGCAGCATTAAAATATTATACCACCCCTTATTTCCTTAACGTATATGAAAAACGTCCATCAGTACTTTCCAGGATTAACTTGGAGCAAGCATCATTCACAGACCCATTAGGGAGAAGAAACCATTCCATTGGAATTGCTTCCTGTAACCGTTTTAGAAGGCGCTGCACGTCAATTGGGCGTAAAGATGTTACTCGTGATATGTCATATAGTGATTTCCATTTTCGAGTTTTCACATCCACAATATCACACAAATTTTGAATACCATGCTTAGCAAAAGAAGTGTAATATAAAACTCTGCCTTCATATAGAATATGATCATTCCCCCATAGGCACTGGCTGGAGGCATGCTCCCAGCAAAGAGGTGAATCTTCTTTGCGAACAAACTTAGCTAAAGCAGCTTTAATGTCCAAAAATATCGATGGAATCCGTGTGTAGTTCGGTGGAGGTTTAGAAGACCAGAAAAAGGATTTAGCTGAAAATGGCTCAATAAACCTTTCTATAAGGCATCTAGACACATTTGCCCACTGACTATCTGAATGAAGTAAATCATCTAATAATTTCAGCCTTAACGAGACGCATTTAATTCTTAGGTCTGGAATGGAAAGTCCACCATCAAGCTTATTATTAGTACAGACACGTTGTGAGACAAGGTGTGTTTTACCCTCCCACAAATAATCAAATATCATCTTGGTAATTTCCTTTTCAACATGTTTGGGCATATTAACAACTGCAGCAATATACCAAAGTTGTGACAATATCAAATTATTGATCACTATTGCCCGGCCAAAAATAGTCAGACGTCGATGTTTCCATTGAATAATTTTCTTGCTCATTTTTAGAAAGCAAGTTTGTCCAATTAATGGAATCATGGTGTGTTCGACTGAAATGAATGCCTAAGATCTGTATTATGTCAGTGGACCAATTGATGCCTAATGGCTGATCATTTCGATCTTTCCATGAACCCAAAAACAAACCTACTGATTTTTCTTTATTAATTTTGAGCCCTGACGCTTTTTGGTAATTCCCCAAAATAAGATGTAAACGATTAAAATCACTATTTTGGCCAACAAAAATAGTCGTATCATCGGAATATTGTGATAATTTCACTTGTGTCATAAGACCACGAATACACAGTCCATGATAATGTATATCTTCTCTTATTGTCGCTCCCAAGGTTTCCATACAAATTACAAATAAAAGTGCAGACAGTGAGCAACCTTGTCGAACCCCTCGCTCTAAGACAACTGGCTGGCTTATAAAATTGTTCACAAGGTATCTACTAGTAATGCCATTGTACAATATTCGGATCCATTTAATAAAATTGGGCGCAAAGCCGAATCGATTTAATGACATCAACAAAAACTTCCACTCCAAACGATCGAAAGCCTTTTCATTATCTAATGCCACAATGGCACCTGGAATATTATCCTTTTCAACTAACTGAATCAGATCTCTAATGAGCGCAGTGTTGTTTAATATTGATCTACCAGGTATTGAACATGTCTGAGCAGGATTAATAACGTCGCCCAGCACCTGACCTAGTTTTAGTGAGAGCTCTAGAAATAATCTTGTAATCAACTCCAAGGAGAGAAATTGGCCTACAATTCCGTATATCACTCCGGTCACCCTTTTGAAATAGCAGACGTACATATGCTTGAGACATTGTCAAAGGAAGTTTTCCCTGATGGAAAATTCCTTTAACAATCTCACAGAATTTCGGACCAATGAGATGCCAGAAAGTAACGTAGAACTCAACAGGCAGGCCATCTCCCCCTGGCGATTTTCCATTCTTCATTGTTTTAAGCGATTTAGTCAGGTCTTCTAAGGTTAAATATTCATCACAAATATCAGCCAACGGAGGAGTCAATGTTTCCTTAATATTAGCAAGTAATTCAGCTGCCAACTCTTCATCAATCTCTTCAGACTTATATAAATGTTCATAAAACGTCTGAACAGTTTCTAGTAGATCTTTATTTGAATTAACAATTTGCCCATTTATTTCAAGGCCCCTAATTATCTTTTCCACACCTCTAGACTTTTCTAGGCCACACAAATATTTTGTTGGTTTTTCACCTTCAGAATAAAATTGGGCTCTTGATCTGACTTTTGCGCCTTCTGCTCTGTAGATTTCTATTTGTGATAATTTTAACCTGGTCTCCTCCAAAACCTCAGTCTGGTGAATATTGCCGCTTGAAACATTGCGAAAAATTAAGGTTTGTAGACGAATCAACCTTCTCTCCTCTTTGCGCATTTTCCTTGCCTTTTGCATAGAATATTGCCTTGATATATTAGCAAACCCTAGTTTAACATCTTCCCACCAAAAATCAAACTTTCAAATTCTGATATATTGCGGAGCTTAAAACGCCAGAAACTTTCAATACATCGATGGTACTCAAAATCATTCAGCAAGAAAATATTAAGTTTCCAAATACCTGGACCACGTGTAACCCATTCTGCATTATCTAACACAGTGGAAACTAGGCAATGATCAGAAAAAGGTACGGGATATATGCCAGTATCCGAAATTAACCCTTTTAGCTCTCTCTGTACATAAATCCTGTCTAACCGAGAGGCTGTCTGACCATTTGCTGTTACTCTTGTATATTCACAGCATTCAGGGTTTAAAACTCTATAACTATCCAAAAGGTGCTCACTGTCACATATTTCCTGTAAACGCCGATGAGACGTATCAGAGTATATTGATAGCGAACGCCTATCCTTCTCTGGATTTAAAACACAATTAAAATCTCCACCAATAATAACATTTTCTGATCTATCATGAATTACTGGGCGAAGAGCTGAATAAAATGCACCTCGTTGAGAATGGGATGCAGGGGCATAAATAGACATCAAATTTAGTGTTGAACCAGACATTTCAACAGTCACCACGACCAATCTGCCATTACTATCAGCTTCCATTGGAATGATATTTAATAAACTCAAACACCTGGTTAAAAACAAGATCGCCACTCCTGTATTTAAATCAGAGGCATTGGAATACAATATTTCACCCTTAGAGAGTTGTTTGAAGTCTTCTAGTACTTTACCATTATGGAACTTAGTTTCCTGAAGCATGACGATATCAGCTTTTAAATCAGATAATTTCTCTAGCAACATGCGTTGCTTAAATCCATCATTCAAACCACAGCAATTGAGTGAGCAAATTATCATTATGATTAAAAATCTATAAATAATACCCATAATGCCTAGTTTGGTTTTATCTTTTTAGTATTCTTATCCCGTTTGCCCCATTTGCCAATCTTCATATTAAACTCTGAATTTGTCAGATCAGTAATGGTCAGATGCTGATACCGCGAAATATCAGAATCACTGCGCAAGTGCCTGTAGCGAACGCTACACGTGTTATATATGGAACCAAAACCTCGCCCTTCTCAGAGCGATACAACACCATTTCATCAGGCTGCTGAGATTCCTGTGTTTGAGTCGAGGTATCAGACTCTGCAACAGAGATGGCATCGTCAAAATCTTCATCTTCGCCATCTTCGGCCTCAGAGCTCATGTCTTCTATCACTCTTTTAAGACCACCAGTACTATTATCATGTCCATCCACCTGTGTGGAATCTTTTATTACCAAATCAGATTCAGCTAGTGGTGACAAATCACATGGTACATCAACTTCCATTGACTGAGATGCAAATTGTGTTTGTCCCAGTACTAAACTTTGTGAGTCATCAACAGCATCAGCATCATCATTTTCCCGGGTTATTTCATTAACCGTTGCTGGAGGGGTAGCAGATATGCCTGTCTCCAGAACCTCAATCTCATCAACATGTTTTGCCAAAACTGGATCCCCAACCTTAGTAACAATGGAACCCCCAATCTTACTAACATTGGAGTCCACAGTCCTACTATCAATGGGGCATGCAGCCCTACTAACAACATGCGCATAGGTGTGCGGCGCATTGTTACTAGTGGGCACTTCCCTGGAATTGAGAGATGCAGCCATTTGCGTCATATAGCTAGCCCTGGCTTCTTCCACATTAAGCCTACTAGCATCATTCATAGTAGATCTCTTATCACATCGAGATTTAAAATGATCAGATGATCCACACAGTAGGCACTTATTTCTATAAGGACAGGTATTAGCTAGGTGGTCGGTACTAGAGCAGATACGGCATTCTTTAACCTGGCCTCTATACCACACAGGGAGGAAAAATCTCCCATCAATAGACAATTTGCCTGGAATTGGTTTATCTATCTTCTCCACCCACACCCGTCTTATACCATTTTCAAGCGTCCTATCGAAGGCGTATGTCTCTCTCTCAATTTTCACAACTTGCCCATATTTTCCCATTTCCGCTGTAATGCCCTCATTCGGAATTTCGAGAGGCGCCTTCACTTTCACAATCAGTTTATCCGAATCAACCTCTTCAATTTTACATACGTGTCCATTGACAATCAGGCCCTCTTCCAAAAACCTTTCTTTAATTCCTTGTGAACTGACGGTTAAATGCCATACATTTCTGCTAATATTAATTAGTCCCTTTAAAACATTTGGTCCAGCGCCCACAGTGTCTTTTATGCCATGGTAAACATCAATAGCGCCAACATTTACACCAGCAGTGGTAAGCCGAAGGCTTAGTAGTTGCTTATAACGGCTTGACATGCTTGACGCGAGCGTTCACATTGACCTAGATTGAAATATACACCTGTCTGCTCTAGTGAATATAAATGCATGTACGCCGCCCGCTAGCTAGCCAAGTAAGCGAGACGTCTGAATAGAAGACCAAGCCCGCCGAGTTTAAATGTTCTTGCTAATAACGTAGATACGTCGGCCAAGATCTCAACTAAACTTATGTACAAAACAAAACGAGACCTGCCAATGCAAGGCAATGACAGCTTACTCAGCGACTCTAGTTTTCGAAAATTCAAAACTACAGCCGCAGAATATGGCAAACATCAACGAAATACACACAAACAGAAACTACCCAAATCAACTAAATACGCTTATGTAGCAAACAAAACAAAAATAAAGTGAAAATGAGCAGTGGTGACGAAAATATTCGTCAGAATTAGCAGAGCCAAATTCAGCACAGCTTTCAATGACTACTACTACTACTACTACTACTAATACCACTACTACTATTACTACCACTACTACTACTACCACTACTACTACTACTACTACTACTACTACTACTACCACCGCCACGGAGGAAGCCGCCGCCGCCGCCGCCGCCGCTGCCGCCGCTGCTGCTGCTGCTGATGATGATGATGGTGATGCCGCTGGTTCTGCTGCTGCTGCTGCTGCTTCTGTTGTTGTTGCTGCTGCTGCTGGTGCTACTGCTGCTACTTACCCCATTTATTTGATGGGGAGGAGTGACACAATTTGATTTGTTATACAATCTTTTGTCAATGACAATTAATCAGTTCCTATACACACCAATTATAGAAAGAGGCTGGGGTGTTATCAGTCCATCTGCTGACTACGTCGTTGGATCCCAACTTTAGACCTAAATAAAAAGTACATATAAGAACATGTGTACGCACACACGTACAAACGAACGCATGCCTGTGCACGGGTACGCGGGCGGAGGGGGTGGGAGTGGGGTTTGGGATGGGGTGGGGTGGCGACCGATGCAACTTCCACTTAACAGTGTTAACATTTTTGAAGTGTTTTATTGTATTGTTCTTTTCATGCCAGTTGTGTATCCTTCACTACGTTGCCAATGGTAAGCAAGTTGGTAAATTTATTAATTCTGCCAGATTTGAATTAAAAATAAGTGGTGCACCGGGATATCTCACCAATATGAATGTCTCATTGAAAGACACACCCGTATACAACGTGTGCCAGTTAGTGTCACATAGAAACTGAGATACCTTATAGCATCCACTTCAAGAGTACCCCTTGAATCTGTAGCATACAACAATAACGCTAACGCTTGCCAGACTGTACTGGTGACAACTAAATGTGTAGAAGACAACGACGCTTGTGTTTGCCAGACCGTACTGATGAGCAAGATGATGTGTATAAAACCATAACGCTTGTATTTGTCAGACTGTACTGATGAGTGAGATAAGTTGTGGAAGTCAATAACGCGTGTATTTGCTAGACTGTACTGATGAGTACGATATTTTGTAGAGGACAATACCGTCTTGTGTTCAGCAGACTGTACTGATGAGTAAGATAATTTGTATAATACTATGACGTTTGTCTTTGTCAGACTGTACTTATGAGCAGGATAATTTTTAAAAGACAATGACCTTTGTGTTGGCCAGACTGTATTGATGTGTAAGAAAATCTATAGAAGACAATAACGCTTGTGTTTGCTAGACTGTACAGATGAGCAGCATAATGTGCAGAAGAAAATACTGCTTGTGTTTGCCAGGCGGTACATGTTATCAGGATAATCTGCAGAAGACAATAACACTTGTGTTTGCTAGACTGTACAGATGAGCAGGAAAATTTGCAGAAGACAATAACGCTTGTGTTTGCTAAACTGTACTGATGAGCAGGGTGACTTGTAGAAGTTAATAACGCTTGCATTTGTCAGACCGCACTGCTGAGCAGGATAATTTGTGGAAGACAATAATGCATATGTTTGTCAGACTGTACTGATGCGCAGGATAATTCGTAGACGACAATAACGCCTGAGTTTGTCAGACTGTACTGATGCGCAGGATAATTCGTAGACGACAATAACGCCTGAGTTTGTCAGACTGTACTGATGCGCAGGATAATTTGTAGACGACAATAACGCCTGAGTTTGTCAGACTGTACTGATGCGCAGGATAATTCGTAGACGACAATAACGCCTGAGTTTGTCAGACTGTACTGATGCGTAGGATAATTCGTAGACGACAATAACGCCTGAGTTTGTCAGACTGTACTGATGCGCAGGATAATTCGTAGACGACAATAACGCCTGAGTTTGTCAGACTGTACTGATGAGCAGGATACTTCGTAGAGGACAATAATGCATGTGCTTGGCAGACTGTACTGATGCGCAGGATACTTCGTAGACGACAATAACGCCTGAGTTTGTCAGACTGTACTGATGAGCAGGATACTTCGTAGACGACAATAACGCCTGAGTTTGTCAGACTGTACTGATGAGCAGGATAATTCGTAGACGACAATAACGCCTGAGTTTGTCAGACTGTACTGATGAGCAGGATACTTTGTAGAGGACAATAATGCATGTGGTTGGCAGACTGTACTGATGGACAGCATAATGTGACACAATAGACGATAATGATTGTAAGACTTCGCTGTTGAGTGCGATGACATGAAGACAGCAGCGGTGGACTGGCTTATCAGGCTTTCGGGCAAATACTAGAAGGCCGCCTGCTAAGCTGGATGGGTCGGGCCACTTGTCAATTTGATGTGTCTGAGGTGCCGTTGTTAAAATGTAATTGACTATTTTATAGGTTTATACATGCTATATACATGATTATAGCTCAGATATACAGTTTTTTGGGTGTTCCGATAGAATAAATGTGATTGGGCCAAAGCTGGTGGAGAAGGTGGAACTGGTTGGTGTGGTGATGGGTGGGGGTGGGGTAATGCCTAAAGTCGTATACAAGAAGTTCTGAAATATAAATGCGCTATCGTGTGATATTGATATTGCTGCATCATTTTCCGTGCAAATATGTCAACCATTCCAACTCAATGTGATAACATGGTTACAGACAGTGTGTGAAGATTTCTCAGAGAGGTGGCAGGAATGTCACGTATAATCACGAATATGTCAAATAAGCAAACTTACGATACTTTCAATTATTTTAGATGAAGCCGATATATCAGACAGAGTAACCACGTGTATACATATGCAATGGCTACTTGCTGTCAGAGAGTCATCTGATTTTGATGGGAGACGAGATGCAGGTCAAATGCACTGCTCGTGTGCAGATTACACTTTACTAGAGACGCCCCGTCGTCCTTATCACGAGACTTACTTTGGGCAATGGGTATATCACCAGCTGGTTGTCGACGGTGTCCAGGACCATAAATACAAATATTTACTTTCATGGAAAGCACCACTAATATTGTTCTCAATTATACGCGTGCCACATTACAACGCAGTACTTTTTCCACTGCCATGGAAGTATCTGCCTCATCTCTTGCCAATAACAGCACATTCAGGCAGTGGTATTAGTAACGAATTTACGTATAATTGGCTGAAATGGTAATCAAACTAGTTGTGGCGATAACGGGATGTGCTGTTATGCATAACTACATGGTAGCTGCAATGAAGTGCGAGTTTCTGGAAATCAAACACCCTATTGAAGAAATTATTGAATCGCGTAACTGTGTCAATTATGTATTACCCTTTCAATTTTCTCATAGAAAATGTCCATTTGAAGACCAAAAGACTATTTTTGAAAGATTTTCACTGGAATGACTGGCTAGGTAAGATTTTCAAAAATAGGCTTCTCTTGGGATGCACCGAATTCTGAAGAGCACTGCAGACGTATGCGTGTTAAATGGTTAGGACTGCTTTACATATAAGTGTATTATTTTAATAATTACGCAATGGTATTATCCTACCTATATACACGTCCTCCTGCCGTTGATAAGAGTACCTCATAACATAGGTGTACAGAAGATCCATCTCCTGTGAACTGTGCACGCTAGCCAGTTCTGCTGAGTATTCCGACGTGCAGTAGTCCTGGGCATCGTCAATGTTTAACCGCTTCTGCATAACACATAAATAATGTCAGATAATATATGTTGGCGAATACAACTGATGTTTGGTTTACAAATAAAATTAATTTGTAAGACGTGGTGCCACTAATGCATTTATTCAGCACGACTACAGCTCATGTTCACATAAATCCATAGTTGTGGTTAAAACAACAACGTGGATTGAGATTTAATTCCAGTAGCCTAGTACTGTGTTCCGCTATAGTAATGGGAACCACATCATCAATATGAATCATGACTCATTAAATATCATCGCTTGAATATTCTAGCCAGTGACCAGTGAACAAAACCTGTTCTTGACTAACTCTAAGCCAGTATGTGCCTCGATTCATAACCGTGATTCTCTCGCGTGCAGCTATTTAATCACTCCTCCAAAGATGCCTATTTGCATGTAGCATAAGAGCATGCCATATCTACATTTATGCTCACTGATATTTTTATATCATAGAAAAGGGCAATTTGCCGACCAAGAGAAGACTATTTTTGAAAATTTAGCACTGGAGTGACTGGCTCGGTTATCGAGACAGTCTTCTTCTTTTCGTTCGCTGATCATACCGCCAGTCCTGTAAGTGACTATCGATATGATCATAAGCGTTAAGTGCGTGGATCCATGGTTTGTTAGAGTGCGCCGTGCGGCCTGGAACCTCCGTCTTCAGCACTCGAGGTTTCTGTCAGGGTTACCTCACCCTTACCTCCTTTAGTCGCCTCTTACGACACGCAGAGGATACGGAAGGTGTATTCTAAGCCCCACCTACAGGGCAAGAGACAGTCATTCCAGACCTACATTTTCAAACATAGTCTTCTCTTGGGTTGCAAATGGACATTTCTGAAGTTGGCTGATATGAGTGTTAAATGGTTAAGACTGCTTTACATATTGTACATATGGGATTGTCTTGTGGGAGTCATGACCCGCCAGATGTCTTATGTTTTCGAGTAAGTCCCAAGAGAAATTTATGATTTGAAAATACCAGGTGAGCTAATGGACCGGGTGATATCTATACTATAATAATTAACGTGCTAGGTTACATCAGCCGATGCTGATGATATTGTATTTATTTATTGGATGAAGTTTTGATAAAGTTTTAAACTGTATTTTGAGATGGACGAATTGATTAGAATAGATCCCACGGTTCTGAGTTGATGGGTAGTCGGAAATAGTTTGGATAAAAGTTGTTGCTGTTCAGACGTCATACACTTATATGATATTCCGCAGTCGTGTCGATCGATGGTTTAAGAAATAATCAAGGTATACTAATCAGTGGAATCGAACGTGACAAACGGACTTAGTTGATGACGTAAGCAATCTGAGTTCTCACATGAGAATGTGACAACATAAGCTGGCAATGAGAAATTACAGCTCATGTGCCAATTCACCCTAGAATCCTACAGGCTTTCTGCCGATAGGCAAGGGACAGGACATGGACATTGTAGCGTCCTGTAGGAATTGATAACAGAATCAAAATTTGTATATCAACTATATATCAATCATACAATGGCATGCGACAACAACACATTCCGCAATGTAGCTACTTAGCTGACGGATCACATCAATTCAGAACCAGTCACCACCGCTTTGCATATGTGAGGCAGCGTCTCCCTAGAAGAATAATGCCGAGTTTGATTGGTCAGGATGACGTCATAACCAATGAGCGTCGATCAAACTCTATTGCAAAGAATTATATAGAATAGGTTTTGTAGTGAACCTCGAAATGAAGGGATCATTGATTGGTTAGAACGACCAACATTTATTAGGTAGAAACTTCTAGGAAGGAATAAGCAGAAGTTGATTGGTGGACTGATTATCCGGGCCAATTAAGGTGTGCTTATGACGTGCCTAGAAGAGTCATTAAAACAGATTCAGGAGGAATCTTATTATTATGATATGTTTAGAACCTCAGAATTAGAGATTCTGGGTACCATAAAAGATGGACTTTGAGGTATAGATAGGATTCAAACTCACCACTCTGAATCACTGAACATCTCGCTGACGTTCAGTTATTGTGTCAGAAGGAAGATTTAGTCAAACTTCTTGTTAGCAGAATCTATTCGTTCGTGCATGTAATTGTACTAGTTGATTGTTGAGCAATATTGCTCTTGATTAGAATTCGTATATACAGTTTCAATAAATCTATTTAACTTACGTTTATGTAAGTCAGTCCGTTTGTCGGTTGATTAGTTTAGCAAGATAGCATAGGAATCTAGCCTCAGCTGAAGGCAACCTTCAGTCCTTACCTGGTACACCACGACGTCAGATTAGGCCCAGCAGTCTTTACAAATATTGTCACTCACCATCTCTCGACGAGGCGAGCCAGACTGCCACGTTCCTTTTCCGCCGCCGCCAAGTGGTTGTCGCAGCAACCTTGCATCATAAACTTACCGGTAGCGAAACGGGACCACGACCCGTCAGTAAGAAGAAGAAAACCGAAATCTTCATTGGCGAAGAAGAAGAAAACCGAAATCTTCAATATGTGTGCTATTTTAATTACGTACAGTAGGCATTTGGTGAGCGCCTGTTGCATGTCAGCTGGAAAGGTCAGAGTATCATATTTTGCGTATCATACGCAAACGGGCTGACACATGATTATGAATGCACTTATGTAGTAGTAGTAGTAGTAGTAGTAGTAGTAGTAGTAGTAGTAGTAGTAGTAGTAGTAGTAGTAGTAGTAGTAGTAGTTGTAGTAGTAGTAGTAGTAGTAGTAATGCATGCATGCCTTGATGAATTTATAGCTGTAACCAGTTGCTGGATTCGCTTGCCATTCTTGATGTATGTCCTTGTCATTATCTGTGAATGAAATAATCATTGTATAAACATATATATGATATGCTACAATAGCTCATGAGTCCTGACAAAGACGTGTAGGGAATAGATGGATCCACTTTTAGCTATGACACACCCATATCTATCCTTTGCTGTGTTAACTCCTGAGCCAAATCGGACAAGTAATTTTTTAGATACGTGTCTGGACGACACACACGCACACGCACGCACGCACGCACGCACACACATGCACGCACGCACCATTCATGCACACACTGCACACGCACATACACACGCAAGCACACGCACGCACGCACGTACCTGATCGCAACACCCTCTTCATCTTACAGAGTGAGGGTTTCTGGCATAATGGTATAATTGTCGTAACAGCAATCCGAATATATGAATGTGCACATTAAATAGAAATCTATTTCTATCTGTTGAGGTAGGATGCAGTGTGTGAGTGCGTGCGTGTGTACGTAAATAAATGGTGCACTATTCGGCTTACCTCTACTACTTTCTGGTCTTGCTTCATACCGTGCCAGAAGATTGGCACTCCGTCCGCGTGCGACATTATATGTCACGCGTAGAACGTTTGACACCGAGTTGACTTGGAACGTAGTGACGCTTTGACCACAGTATAACACTGTAACAGCATACATGCTTATCAGTGGGCAATCATGCAAAAGAGACATGCAACGTTAATGGGTGATTAGTATGGAGGGATGGGAACTGTTTCTGAAATGTATCATTTGAAGTCATAAGTAAGTATACCACTTGTTAGCTGACGTCACAATTAAAATAACGTAGCTCCGGCATGAAACTGGAAACGTCTGCCATGAAAGTGTATGAACTGTATGTAAGTCTTTGATACATTCATAACTTAATACACATTCTTATAACACTAATTTGTCGGGAAGCCTTGAGCAGCTACAGCTCCCAGCCAAATTAGTCTCCAAATGGTCAACAGCTTACCTGTGTAATTGCCTTGAATTGGAATTCTGGGATTTCGAGACTCAAAGTAGATAAATCGATTCCTACACAGGTGCAACGTGAGGCCAGTTTAGACTTTAACACCCGTGTGGCTATAATTAGGCTATTAATTGTTCCTGATTGTGAGAGTCAGGGTTTTTAATTAGAAGGCATAAACATATAACGGACACGGATGTGTAGTATTTTGCTTTTATTGCGCATTTCCATCATGTACAGAGCAGAAAGGGTTGACTATTTCTTAACCAATTTGATAGTAGGATGTTGCACATGTCTAGGACAGCAACAGATTTAAGTCAAATTATTTTCAAAACATGTAGAGGTGTCTGGAAACATAAATATTGAGATTACTTGGGCTAAACGCTTAACAAACAGGTGGACCCGAAGGTATATCATGGCATGACAAATCAATGTCCAAAGTTTGTTGACGAGAGTGGCATAGCTTTCACTGGAAATGTGATCGCGTTTGTTATCCTCTGCCAGGTGTCATCATCTAAACAAGTATGTCTAGGTGTCTAGCATGGTTATAACGTATGGAATGCCATAACCCAGATGAAAATACATTACTATGTCCGATATTGTTTAGATAGCAAATGTAGGTCGTATGCCCGTACTTGTATTCAGCTGCAGCCATTGCAGTATTATTTAAATGCATCATGCTCTCAACATTAAATACATTCAGGTAAAATATAGAATCACAATCGCATCTTGTGATACCAATAAGGAACGAGTGCATGCGGCTGCCTATAATATAGAACTGGCGGCAGAAACTCTTGCGAGACCCACTCAGACATATCCGTTAAGAGTAACCTCCCTCGCTGAGAGGGAGCTTTCCTCTGTTCTAAATACTAGTCATGGGGAATTAAAGTATCACACATTATCATTAGAGAACAATTTAGTCAGTACCAATTTAACCGAGTAAGCTGACTGCTGCCTGTCTGCTTATCGCTGTTCACAATTACTGTTACGGCGAAGGCGCACTCATAGAGAGATTATATTTCCTTCTTAAAGCTGGCATTATCGGGTACAATACTCAACTCTGGGAAGAATCGGCACTATAATGGGACAAATACACGCCCGTTTTCTGTAACTCGCCAGTGTGATCTCTAATGCCGGGTATAAAAACAATCGATACATTGACACATTCATTCAGTCAACAGAGACTACGAACATTCAGTATTTAAATCGGTTCCTTCTACGTTATCAGAGCATCCGATAGGTCGGAACAATTGGAAGAAAGATTTAGCAAGCTTAGGGCAGACATGTATGCACCTTCGTGTGCGGGCGCGTTTTCCTGTAACAGCCACGTAAAGTATCCATAAACGGCACCGGAGGTAGATTCCCCGATATGATAGCAGGAATCCAGGATGGATTATCCAGCAAAGGAATTTCCCATTAATACATCCGATTTACGCTGCAAAATGCGTCCTCCAGTACATACAGATCTAGCAATCATAAGCATTATGCACCTGCGAGTGATTGTAGACTCATGTGCATGAGCAATCAGCAATCGCTGTGTTCGTGATTTATAGCACCGTCGACGCATTTATTTACAACTATTATAAGATATGTTGTTATGCTTTTGGCATGTGTTCGGAGAGGTTAGTCTGGTAATATCAACCGGTACACAAGGAAAATACATTATTGATTTTAGAATCTCTTCGCAGCATTAAGCAGCAGCTACACGATGACCGAAATACAATGCAAAGATAACATTATAGTTAACACCAGATCATAATTAGGAATTAATCTGCAGTACATTCTTCTGAAGCAGTTCCGACGAAGTTCTGACATTCAGTAGATGTGTACCCAACTTACTTTTCCCATGGACTCCTAAGAAGATATGGTTAACATAGACAATGCTCGAATAAAATGACCGACATGGCAATCTCTCTGATAATGAATGATACGAGTCCGATATCTAAGGGCACACAGACTAAGAACAAGAATATATGCCGCATTCAGATATCATGAATCACCGATATGGCGGGTGGCCTATAGCTTATTTCATGTATTCGATGGTGCACACACGCTCCTTGTACATTGGTTACGAAATATGGAGTAGAATAGATATCGCCTATTGTGATATCATGTTGTGAACATGTGCACGTGCATTCAGAGTTATCTGACCAAATGGATGGCTAAGAGATACCAGAACAATTCACGTAGCGCATCAGAAAGATAGGGAAAGTTCGCAGAACATTGGAAGACACAGGTAGAGAAAGATAGATAGATAGATAGATAGATAGATAGAGAGAGAGAGAGAGAGAGAGGGGATGGGGCGAAACCAGCAAGCACAGGTTATTACAGTAGAAGCTTAGTTATTTGCGAATAAAGCTGTGCGGTAAGCCAAGCAGGACCTACAAGTAAATGTGGCGACTGATATAATGGAGGAAGAACTTATCAACGTGGGGTTGGAGCTGAGAATACATGTCGCTAGGACATCTGCGAATGCACAGCTCCATCTATATGCACCGAAGCATACAGTTGTGTCAGCCATAAGATTATGCCATGCTTCCCTCTCCTAATGGAGAGCGATATATATCAACCAATGTAGATTTCAAATGTGAATCCACAGAACTACATCCTAATGTGCTCTGCTGTGTTTGGGGTAATCATCGTCTAATTGTAATACTAAAGGAAATTTGGAAGATCACCTCTTGACATGCTGTGTGAAGAAGAGATGTGCCAGATCCCTCATAGTACCGCATAGAATATCTTGACAGAGTGGGAGAACGATGTGGATGATAATATTCGCACTGCCTTTCCAAGTTCTTCTATTTTAATTCTTCGATGACTACGTGGCTGAATTTGCCCATAGATGCCATCAATATAATTCTTTGGCGATTGTGTCACAATTCTAGCATGCGCCTGTGCCACGTTCAGGAACAATGTTTTTCATGTTAGATTTGTTCAGACATTCAGTCCGGAAAACGGGGATACATGAGTCAATGTAACAAACGTTTTCATTTTGGCAAGTCGCTTAGCCAGGATAAGGGCAACATGTCAGAAATTCGGTAGATCAGGCACGGGCTGCTCTATCTGCTGCTCTATCTGTCCTCAGTCTGTAATGATAATGATGTGTTTCCTTATAAACGTAACTGTGGCGTCTTGACCTGGTGCATAATCAAATCAACAGCGAGCCAGTGTTGTTCATGTTACAATATAGCCCGATCACGGGCCATATTGGATCTGTATATTGAGCAATTTCTGCTTTGCTGATAGTTTTACTACTACAGAGACAGCAGTATACATTGTTCGGTTGTTGTTTTTTACAACGTCTCTGATGTGGGTAGCTTATGATTCCATACATTTGTGTTATGAATAGTGAATCGTTTGTATTGGAGCTGATGCCAATGTTAGCTATCTGTTCCCGAGATATATTTTGTATGACCATTGAGTGTCAGAGTTGCTGATGAGTTTGGGAATGTCGTAATGGACTCTACCCATTGTCTGGTATGGCGTTTGTGACCTACGCAGATATGATTCATGTTAGCGAGTGTCATCACTGGGTCGTTACCAAAATGTAGGTCTGCACCTCATTAGGAAACATCATTTATAAGTATGGGCTTTGCGTTTTCATATTATAAAGTCTACTTGGTCGAAGACTGCTCTTGCAGCTTTAGAACTCGTTGGACTTTTGCTGTCCGCAATGCATTCAGCCCAATGGCACTCTGTCTAGTGACGGCATTGGCATTTTAAAAAAGCTCTATTTGTGGATAAAGGGCAACTGGAACTGAGGCATCCTACCAGTGTATCTACATTGTCGTCGAGTGTGCACTCGCTCCACATAGGACCGCATACACATGCCAAGTCCTGAATTCGTGTGTGCTTTGCTGAGTTTATCAACATAGGGGTTGAACTCACTACACACAAACAGTTGCCATTGCCATCTGGCAAGGATAATAATGGCAGAGCTCAGTTCTGTATAGAAGGGATCAAACAGAAATCGATTCGCTTTGGGATTTTCAGCATTTGGGCCATATGTATTGACTATCCGACATTCAGTTGTCTTACATTCTCGAATTGGCATAAGTGTCAGCAAACTATTATATGTGAATCTCTCAGTGTATGAATCCAAAACAGAGTGTACCCACTTATACATATCGGCAAATTATGCAGCTACGGAAAATGACGATCCACTTCCATATGGTGAACCATCGAAGAAAGGCTGAATCCTGGCCTCACTGCTCTGCATTGCTGCTCGCAATTGCTGCACTCTGCGTAATGAGAAACACACCTTTCCAGCCCCTACCAAAAGATCACGTTTGTACAATGCAACACCTGTGCATCCTTGAATGTACAACTGTAACAACTAGGCAGCTATGATGCCAGCTCTAGACGAACGCGATGCCTTTCATCGCAAACACCTCCGCATCATGACTAGACACTGAGAGACGATAGACAGCTTAATTTTCAACTATACAAGACGTGTGATACATGTCACTGGTCCATGTTTGGCCATGTGCTAATGCTGCCAGAAAACACACGCCCTACTGAGGCCCACTAAATATAAAATAAAGAGAGGACGCCGTTGAACGAGACTTCGGGAAAACAGGCTTTTGGCTGATGGCAAGACCAAGTGGGCAAAGGCAAAGACGGACTAATTGCAGGTGGAGGCTCTTTCTACCAAGGCAAGCAAATAGAACAGTACACCATCAGCATTATAGTGGCTGCAATTGTAAGGCACTACTAACCACGAACAATAGTGATACGAGTAATATGTGTCTGGAGAGTCGATGCCTTATTCTTAACACTTATTCTTCAGATGTACTTGGGACATTCGCCGTAACAGCTGCTGGTGATTTTCGTGTGGAGTAAATTCACTGGATAATGTTATGCGTGTATCCTTTCATTTGATACTGACGGAGGAAACGAGTACTGCCATGCCCACACTTACAGCATCATGTGTTGGTCCGCACACTTTTCTATTGGATTCTTAAATATTTCCCTGATAAAAGTTCAACATACATGTATGATATATATCTCCACCACATCTATACAAGGTAGTAGAAATCTCGACGATACCATCACAACGTTTTGTCTTCGTGGTCACTTCTGAATATGGTGCAGCATCCGGTTCATTCAGTTCTATATCCGTACTCATTAAGTCATTTTGCGTCAATGACAATAATTACCACCATGCCAGCGTGCCATATGTTTGCTTCGTTGGTAAGTAGATTGGCATGTCCTCATGCGACCAAGTCACTATAGCAGAGCTTCATATATTTGCTGTACAATGAGCATGATACACTGGGTACATTATCATACTATAACATTGACATGCACTATATTGTCTGGCAGTGCATTCTGTCAAGGTCTTATATCTGATGGTTGTACAAAATGCTCATGCATTGGGTTTAACATGAGTTACGTGAATCCTTATTTCACGGTATTTATACAGGAAAGCTGGTGACTATTTGGAAATTAATGGGTGCAACCGCTCCCAGTCAAATTAGTTCTAAAATATACAACATCGTATTTATTAAATTGTTAGTCATTCAAAGACATACAATTTCATACATTTCGCGGCCATTTCGAGCGTCAAGATAGAGCTATAATCCATCAATGTGATTTTCGTGTCAGCCTGTGACATCGGGTTACATATTATCAATTATATACATGTAATTTCCAGGTTTCTCCAAATCAGCACCATATGTTACTAATGGGCTTATGTGTGAGTTGTGCTTATAACTGTTTGTTGGTGTGTGAATTGCTGCTGTCTTTGTCGACTGATCGAGTGTGTGACGTTGCAGGGAACATGGTGTATGATTGATCGAGAAGCCAATATTAGGAGTAAACTGTGTGTTGCACAAATACCTTCACATCGATTTTAAATCAGTCATTATTTCCCAAGAATCGCATGCACATCGTGTTTGCGTATTAGCAATTTTATACAAGATTGCTACGCTATTGGATCTACCCCCAGAACCCGTATTCCTCCAGGTATGTTTGAAGAAGTGCGTCAACATCGTCGCCATCTGAGAGTATCAAAGTCCTTACTGTTCAAATGTAAGAAAGAAAGATGGATCGCTACGTGTTTGTATACATGTGAGAAAATTAAATAACAGGACAGTGAAAGATGCATACAGACTGCCTAAATTTGATGACACGTGAGACACCATTAGTGGTTTTCATTATTTTAGCAAGTTAGATCTTCGCTTTGGATACTGGCAGATGTAAAGAACAAACTCTTACACGGCAACATATGTATTCGGCAGAAAAGATCTGATTGCACAAAGGCTGAATTGGTGTCGATAGAGAATACACGTCCTATGCGCACGTAGGCATTGATGTCCTGTTATTAGAGCAGTCGAAGGGTGGATATGAAGATATTTTAGTAATAACTGATCATTTTACCCGCTGTGAACAGACGATTCCAAATGAGAAACCAGTCTGCTAATACCAATGTTAGAGCTTTGTATGAACACATCATTGTGCACTATGGATTTCCTGCCAGGCTTCATAGCGATCAGGGGCAGAACTTTGAGTGGCAAAGACTTTTGCAAGGTAGTGGCAGTAGAGAAATCCCAGACAACACCATATCATCCCATGGGTGATGGCATGACAAAACAGTTTAATCAAAGTCTTATAACGATGATTGAAACCCTAGAAGAGCAACATAAATCTAACTGGAAATCTTATGTTGCACCTCCAGTAACTGTCTACAATGCGTCAAAACACGAGACTACGTGATACTCACCTCAGTATCTGATGTTTGGATGGGATTCTAGGTTAGCACTTGATGCGTATCTTGGAATTGCTAGCAGCAACGAAGGATAAATGGATGGAGAGAGTTATGCTATGAAGCTGAAAAGGAGGTTAGAATTTGCTTACAAAGTTGCGTCAGCTGAAGCCATGCGAACAAGGGAGAATTATAAGCAGTATTACGATCTGAAAACTAGAGATTCTACTTTGGAGGTGGAGACAGAGAAATCTGGGAATCCCAGGGAAACATAAGGTAGCATACCGGTGGGAGTAAATTCCGTATATCCTCATTGGTATACCGGACACGGATATACCTGTTGACCAAGTTCAGAAGGAGGACAATAAATGACAAGTGGGGACTCTTCACAGAAATCTTCTACTGCCTTTCAATGGCCATTCCTTGTCCTCAGCATGTGGGGAGTGAGGAGGGTGTTGATCAGGATTCAATTCAGGTGAGGCGCGATGTTGTGACAAGGAGATCGAGACATCAAGCTCATCAACCTAATGATACTTCTGACTCCGATAAAATCAGCACTGACGACTACAATATCCAGGTATATCATACCAGCAAGGCTAATGCGAACTGGTGATCCCCAGACGTCTATGCATATGTCTAAAAAGACGCTGTGCATGAACAACTCCGAGATTGATAGACGTACTCAAACAACTCTAGATAGTATATCACGAATTGGTGATATTTGTAACAGTACATCCAACAATGATCAAAATCTCTTGAGTCAGGTGAATAATCCCATTTCCACTGCACCAGATCAGTCAATTTCCATGGCTTTACCCCGCCGGGTCACGTCGCGAACCCAAACCTCCAAAACCGATATGGTCAGATTGTTATGGAATTAGTGGCTGATGAAATATGTGTTTAATTGTCATTATACTATTAAGGATAACAAGCTTTTAACATTGAACTTATATTTACTAGTCAACTGTTATATTAATTAAAGAAACCGATGAAAATATGTGTTCTACCTTGTAATTAACTAATGTTATTTATTATATTTGTTTTCAGAATGACACTTAGACGGCTGGTGACTGCTTTGTGTTCTTGGGTGTGATGATGTTATTGCACACCGCTATCTAATATTGTAAGTATGACAAGTTGAATTATATCGCATTAAAATATGTAAATGGTTTCAAGTAACAATGATATTATTATCATGAAAGCCACGTGTATGCCGTCATTGTAGCACAGGGTAAGGTGAGTGCTTTACTTCATAAAGTAACATACTTAAGTATCTCCGTGATATGCGTCTATCCACTGCATTGTATTGTCTTAAATTTGATGTGTTTTGAATTTTAATGATTTGATGACCGCCAATGACTGTATGATTGTACTATTGTGAAAATAGGTAAAAACCAGTATAAATTGACTGTATATTATTCATTATGAAAATACATGAGTAAATGTTTTGCTTTATTGAATTATGCTGTATTCCTTGAATGATATGTTAAATGTGTATGTACTAAATGACTAACGATTTATATAACTATGCTAGACAAATTAAATGCCTATTTAATCGTTTATGTATGCGGGCTTATTTTCTCTTATATTACAGTTTAGCCTCACAAATTATAATGGCAGAAGACATTTTCTCATGCCGGGGAAGTGTGTTACCGGGTTACATATTGTCAATTATATAAATGTGCTTTTCCGGTCTGTCCAAATCAACACCGTATACTACTAATGGGCGTATGTATAAGTTGTGTTTATAACTGTTTGTTTCTATGTAAACTGTTGTTGTCTTTGTCGACTGACTGAGTGTGCGACGTTGCAGTGAATATGACGTACGATTGGTCGAGAAGCCAGGATCAGGAGTAAACTACGTGCTGCACAACTACCTACACAACCATTTAAAATCATTCGTTATTTCACAAGAATCGCATACACATCGTGTTTGCGCATTAGCAATTTTATGCAAGCTTGCTACACTATTGGATCTACCCAGGTTTCCTTCAGTCACCTAACATACGCATATGTTGCGACAATCATCTTCAACTGCATACACTCCCCGTCCAAATAAATATCGAGATCACATCCACTATACACGTTCCCGTTTTGGCATTGGGACATCCCAGAACCCACATATGACGTAATTGATTATGATGCCATATGACTATATACTTGAGTGACGGATAGGATCCCTATTCACAGAGCAGTATGCTAAACAATAGACGACACGGCTAGAAGATGGCAATTAGAACCGTCTCATAGAATCTTTTTAAACACTGTGGAATGGCGACACATAACGTGTTGAATGTTTATTGTGGAATAGCTACAAACTCATTTGGGAATGTTTATTGTGGAATAGCTACACACACATTTGGGAATGTTTATTGTTGAATGGTGTCACCCAAATTTGAGAATGTTCATTGTGGAATAGCTACACACACATTTGGGAATGTTTATTGTTGAATGGTGTCACCCAAATTTGAGAATGTTCATTGTGGAATAGCGACACACACATTTGGGAATGTTTATTGCTGAATGGTGATACAAAATTTTGAGAAAGTTTATCGTTCACTGATCACTCACACTCACACACGCACGCACGCACGCACGCACGCACGCACGCACGCACGCACGCACGCACGCACGCACGCACGCACGCACGCACGCACGCACGCACGCACGCACGCACGCACGCACGCACGCACGCACGCACGCACGCACGCACGCACGCACGCACGCACGCACGCACGCACGCACGCACGCACGCACGCACGCACGCACGCACGCACGCACGCACGCACGCACGCACGCACGCACGCACGCACGCACGCACGCACGCACGCACGCACGCACGCACGCACGCACGCACGCACGCACGCACGCACGCACGCACGCACGCACGCACGCACGCACGCACGCACGCACGCACGCAGATTTGAGAACATTTTGTGTGGGATGTGACATTCGAATTCGTGTATGATTATTATGCTGATGTGACAGGTAATGGACATTTCCAATTTTAGCTATGCCCCGCCCATCTGTAGCCAAGCTCCACCCACACATCGCTCGTGTTGGGGTCGATCGATCCATGAACTCCCTGGCTATCAATTTCCAGAAAACTATTCAGGTACGCTGTTAAACATAAGTTTCAAAATATTCTATAGCATGGTTATTAAATAGTCAAGCCATTCTCTTATCCCGTCAACAATTATGCATTCGTTCCGAACTTATCTACGGCATTCACGATGTCATTGATTATGGCGCCACCTTTTACCTCACGGCGTTGATTTTGACGTCATTGATGAATGGATTATCATTAACCATAGACCATAGAGCTCAGTAATCGTCATCATAACTACTTGATCGTTTAACATCTGAGAATAAATATACGGTATTCAGATCGATGAAGCATTCCACAAGTATATGATCAAGCCAATATGTATGACACATACAATCAGTAATCCGTGTATAGAGAGAAAGATAGGAAATTCACCTTTCCAGAGTATCCATCTATCATCTGACCTCATATGACGTATTAATCAGCTAAGTGGTGTCCAGGATGACATCATAATCATTACGTTATACAGTATTATATTTGGCCTGTCTTTAACTCTTAATAGTACGACATGTTGTACGAATTGTGTGTCTCTACTATTTAATAAACATGATGTTGAATATTTTGAAACTAATTTGACTGGGTGCTGGTAACAGTATGGCAGCAACAGCGTTCAGTTAAATTAATTTCAAAATAGTCACTAACCTACCAGTATAGCTTTCTGGAAATAGATAGTCATAGAGTTCCGTGATCGATCGATCGCAACACGACCGATTTCTGGATGGAGATTAACTAGTGATGTGCGCGACATAGCTAAAACTGGAACGGTCTATTAGGAAAGGATGGACATTTTCACTGAATGCTAATTTAATAACCTACCTGGTTGCGTATCTGCATCTGACGACATGTACACCGCTACGTGTGTGGTCTTGTCGCAATCTACCTCATCAACACCAGATTCAAAATGCAGAAAGTTCAACTGAATGTAATGCATTGGTTGAGCAATTATTTCCCATATCATTTTCGAAACGAATAGACTTGTAAGGTAACCACACGAGGTAGCTTGGCAAATGTTCACTCCTGTTTCAAGATACCACCACTCAACCCTCCTTGTCCCACGCACACATCCAGGACAATCTGTAAATACGTTATTGACATATTTTGAGGATTTGGACGTGCATGTTGTTCCTTTAAAATCGGATTTCCTATCTTCAACCTTGATCGATATAAGATCTGAATTCGGTCCGGATTATAAGGGTCATCTTATCTTTTGTCAGAAACAATTTTACCTGATTTGACTAAAATCTCAACACAAGAAATGAGGCTTATGACGTGGTTTAAGTACTATTTAAGCTTTAAGTCCTATATGCATTGTCAGGTCGTCATTTTCCTGATGAATCTGACATAGGCTATCATAGGCTCATTACCCATCGTCTATGTCAGCTATATTAAACTATGGGTATTAACCAAAGTGTTCGGGTCCATGTCGATTGCTACAGTAACTGACCTATGCATGTGGGCATCTATAAATTATGATAGTACACATTTACAGCCAAATATTAAAGAATTGTGTTTAGAAAGATCCCCATGCCACGGGGAGAGCATTAAAGAAACAATGCAGAGATGAACATCCAAAACATGAATCGGCATCCATCCATAATCAGCGTCCAGAAGAGAACAAGTGATACGCTTTCGTCTCCGCTCGGGATACCGCAGCCGCGTGCTCACATCTACAACAAACTGAAGATTGGCACATTTGCGATGTGCCCCTGTAGCACCGGCCAAGAAACAGTTACACACATTCCAATCAGCAGCGGCACAGCTACTGGACATCAACAACATCCCATAACGCATGGGCGCAAACACATATTCAACTGGGGGTTGCTTTAGCCCCCCCCCCCACCCCTACACACACGGTGGTTGGGGGGGGGGGCTAAGCATATCTGTACACACACGCCAAAGTGCCTTTGTTGATTCCTCTATCCGGCTATTGCCATTTTATAAGGGTCGCAAAAGCAATTTTCCTCAAGTGCTGTTAAATTGGTTTTAATATTTAACAGCTGAATCTCTACCATACTTCAGACATCGTAGTCAATATGTGTAATGGATGGTGTAGGCTCACATAGCTGGCTCTGCCGTGGACTATTAAGAGAATGTTATGTGCAGGAATTGTATGCTTTTGCTATCAGTCTATTGACTTTTCAGGATTTGTTTGAATGGACGATGTTGCTTCCATTGGTAGAAATGGCGTCAGGTCAAATTAGTTTCGAATTATTCAAAAGCTTACCTGTATGGTTTCGTTGATATTGGCATAGCAATAACTCAATTATATAATGGCATAGTTTATTACGTCACATATGGACAGATGCCACAATCCTCCGTATTTAATGGATGACGTATCTGATATCGTCATGGACATTGAAGTGTCTGCCAAGTGCTCGAATTGTATATTTTTACTAACAGTTTGCTGAATATTTTGCTGGAGGTTTGGCATGGCGAAGTTGCTGTCATTGTCGGCGTTTATGCATAGTCAAATTAGTTTTAAAATATTCAAAAACTTACCTGTATGGTTACCTTGATATTGGCGTTCTGGGAATTTAGGGCCTGGTTTCACGAAACTCTTAAGTTTTATACCTTAAGCAAAACAAATTTGCTGAGCTGGGCAAAACATCGTAAGGTGTTTCTCGAAATACACTAAGCTCAAAACAGTATTTGCTTAGCTTAGCAAACTCTTAAGCAAGGAATCGCAAGAGAAAGGACGGGAAGTCGGGTACAAGCCTATATTTTGATGTACATCCGTGTTTTACCACGACTCTGATAAAGACGTACTTTCAGTTAGGGGAAGCTTTTTCTATATGATTTATACCCGTCATTTCCACTTTTTCATTACAGCGTATTTTTCGCCTTTTATGAGATTGTTGTAAAATCCCTGAGGTCATTGTGCCGTCATAAATATGACACCATAGACTCACAACGCTCACAGATATCGGATGACGTATGCCAATACGTTGATTATTATCATTGAGTCACTCCGAACATTACGAAGTCGCACCAATCAATGCCGGTATAACACACAATTGCAAATAGACAATATAATTCTCGTCCGTGGTTCAGCAAACGGTTTATCATAAATATATTATAATTTTTTTCAGCAGTTTTGGACAACTACAGTAGTAATGTGTGGGGATGGGCGTTATTGTTCTTCCCTGTAGGAGGTATTGGAGAACAATGGCGATCGTAGGCAGAACAATGGCGCTCGTAAGCACACAAAGGAATAACTATGGCGATCATCCGCACTGGTATGTGAGATCAATGGCGCTCAGCCCCATACGATTTAGAGAATTGAGAACAATGACGATCATCCGCACACAATTGAGAATCTATATTTGGTATATGTGAATCATGGTAAAACCCCGTTGTCCGTCCAATTTCTTGCTGAAAATTTTAACCCCTAAAAGTTTGGTATTTTAAGTTTTAACTTAGCGGCGCGCGCCCCCTCCGTCGCCCATCCGTGGTACTGTGGTATGTAAGGTAAAAATAATAGAGTTTAAGAGGTGGTCTGATAACTGAGGGAAAAATAATAGAGTTTTAAGAGGTGGTCTGATAAGGGAGGTCTATGACGAGGGTGAGGAGTAGGAGGCTGATGCAGATAGCATTCCTTCTCAGTAGAAGTTGGTTTGAGGGCGATGCTAGCGTACTTGTTTACAAGGCAATCCTCTATATATGAATATTTTGAAAATAGTTTGACTGCCTGCGTCAGTTGACGCGGAATGCTACAGCATTCGTCCTCAGTAGAATTTGCTGGTTGGTTTTGAGGGCGATGCTAGCATACTTGTTTACAAAGTATGCACGATGTACGGATATTGAAAATAATTTGACTGCCCACAACCCACCACTACATTCACCACAACCGCCACTAGCACCACCACCAGTACCACTACCACCAGTACCGATATCCACCACCAACCACTAAGCACCACCACCTCCACCACTACGACCTACACCCAACACCATGCATTAAACCCACCACCAACACCCACGCACCCGCCAACCCATAGCAAATTTCTTCATATTCATACTTGCAGCCCTGGTGAAGACTATTTTTGAAAATTTATCATCGGAATGACTGACTCTGACAGTGATCCATTTGTCCAGACATTGTGGTCGGAATGTGTGAGAGCATGGTGTCTGAAAAATGGTATATAGATTGGAGAGGGTATGTCAATGAGGGTTTAATAAAGGTCTCGCTCGTATGCACACATGCTAATATGTGATTCTGCTAGTTATATGTTATGCCCTCGTGTGTGTGTAGGTGCATGCATGCCGCGGTATACGCATGTGCCAGCAGACTATTTTTGAAAATGTATCATTGGAATGACTGGCTCTGCTGGCTATTCATTTGTCTAGACATTGCAACAGCAAACACCACCCACCAACCACCCACCACGGCCACCACATCATCATCATCATCACCAATACCCACCACCACCACCACCAGCCTCAACACCATCACCCGCCACCTTCACCACCACCAGCGTCATTAGCACCACCACCAGCACCACCAGCACCACTACCACCAACCACCACCAATTGTTGCAGATTGCAGCCACTTGGTGTGGATTGTGGCAGCATGTTGCGGATTGCAGTCGCATGTTACCGATTTGCGGGCGCATATTGCGGATTTGCGGGCGCATCTTGCGGATTTGCGGGCACATGTTGCAGTTTTGCGGGCACATGTTGCAGATGGCACAAGTGTATGTGCATGCATGAACACACCTACACACCAAAATGCATGCGTACATGTGCTGCCATATGCGGGCTGCATGTTGCGGATTTGCGGGCACATGTTGCAGATTTGCGGGCACATGTTGCAGATGGCAACAAGTGTATGTCCATGTCTGAACATACCTTCACGCCAAAATGCATGCGTGCATGTGCTTCCACATGCAGGCCACATGTTGCTGATTTGCAGGCGCATGTTGCCGATTGTGGCCGCATGATGCGGATTTGCGGGTGCATGTTGTGAATTGCGACCTCCTGTTGCGGATTTGCGGGTGCATGTTGTGGATTGCGGCAGCTTGTTGCAGATTGCGGGTGCATGTTGCAGATTTGGGAGCGCATGTTGCAGATGGCCATATGTGTGAGTACATGCCTGAACACACATACATGCCAAAATGCATGCATACGCGCGCTGCCGCATGCGGGCCACATGTTGCAGATTGCTACTGCAATCCGCATGTTGCAGATTTGCAGCCGCATGTTGTGGATTTGCGGGCACATGTTACGGATTTGCAGCCGCATGTTGCGGATTTGGGGCCGCAGTACATATAATCCTATAAATGGTACAATAAATAAAATCAATCTCTTTTCTCATTCCAGTTTCATATGCCACTACACAAGTGAAATACATGAGTGAATGGATTTGTAGCATAGGTAGCACTCCTCTTTAACGTGGGGAAAATGCAACAAGAAATTGCTCGGGTTATGAGTGTCTATATCTGTGACGCTTCGCTATTATGACGTCATACTTGGATGGCCATTAATGCTAAAATAGCAACAATTACGACGTTACAAATGCCTTATCAGATCGCTTTGTTGTTCATTCCAAAAGCTGAAAGGAGGACAGTTATTGGCATGACCGATACTGGGACGGTATTTATGTGCATAATACATGTCAAGCGGATTCTTCCTTCTATCGAATGTTGTTTCTCATGGTGGCCATATTTATCTGACTAGTTTTGAACTTAAGACTGATCTATACCAGTCTTAAGAAAATTACGTTTTTGTTAAAAATTGGGTAGTTTTGAGCGGAGGATTTTTCGAGAAACGTATTTGTAGTGATTTAAGAAAATAACTACGAGCTAAGCAAATTACTAGACTAAGAGGTTTCGTGAAACCGGGCCCAGGTTTTGATCGATTCCTAAACGGGCAAAGCATGAGTGGAGTTTTGCTTGAACTAGGAGGAGGGCCATAGCTAGAAACGGATCCTTACATTGCCGGGTTTAGTATAAAAGCACATCTCGACATATACAGAGTAGTCATATTTATACGTATATTATCTCATCGTTAGTATTGCATTTTGCGCAATGATTCCTTGTGAATCTCTTACAATAAGGTTATACCTCTATTTGTATTGTACAACGTTATACTATTATTTCTGTATTGCATTTAGATGTGGATGAAGCCTATAATGGACTACAGTCTACAGATCTATGATATATTCTTGAAAATTAATAAAACATAATAATTTTACAACCAAATAAGTCTAGATTTCACAATATTTTTGGGGAGGGCCCCTCACCCCCACCGGGGACTAGCGGCTTAGCACACACTCCCCCACCCACCCACCCATTTAATACACATTGTGTTGAGTATTTTGAAATTAATTTGATCTAGCTTTGTTGCTTCTATAGGCCACACCATCTCCAACTCAAAATCGTTTTCAAATATTCAACAGCTTACATGAATAGTTACCTTGAGATTACGATTGTGGGAATTCCATGTTCTGAGAACTCGATTCAAGCATGCGTTCACAGTGAATGCAGCTGAGCTAGAAAGGGGCAGAGGATAGCTAGAAACAGATTCCTTTATTTCACATTCAGAATGTCTGCAATTTTAAATAACCAGGTTATCCATCCACCATATGCCGTCATAATCAACTACATGACGTGTGTGATGACGTCAGGATCAAATAGAGCCATGAATGACGTAGAAAAGTACGTCAGGATCGCGTAATTGAAGACGAACTAAGGATTGTTGTACCAATTGTATGCACTTACTATTTAATAGGCATAGGTAGCAACATCACCCATGAAAATTAGTTTCAAAATATTCAACTGCTTACCTGTATGTTTTTCTGGAAGTTGATATTCAGTGAGATCAGGTATCGATGGATCCTAACATGAGCGTGGTGTGGGTGGAGCTAAGCTAGGTATGGGTGAGGCATAGCTAAAACTGGAAAGGTCCATTTTATTAGATATGATACAGATCGCGAGTTTTTATTAACTATTGACCTGGACTGGCTTCTCTATCAGAACTAAAGTGAGGTTGTGAATACTGATCCAGTAATAGGCTACTGTATAGATGTGTATACATACCTGCCTCTTTGACTGCCAAATTGAGCACGCTATCTTTCACTTGTTCAACATAAATCAGTAATGATACTCTGTTTGTCATAGATATTATCTCAAATGAGTGTCCGTGCCAGGGCTTGCCTAACATATTGATTGGATATGGGACAAGACCATCATACAATTCGACTTCATATTCATTGCGCTCAAACAGGGGATGTGTGGTGATGTTGACGTATTTGCCGTTTCTTGCAAATATCCGCCACAAGCATTGTTTAGCATTCTCGTTGTTAATGCTCGGTTGGATGAAGTCGGATTCGTCTTCCAGAACTAGCCATCCATTGTTGCCACATCCAGAACCATTAATGCAATTACCACCCAAGCCACATGCTGCAATGGAAAAATCACGGACAGTTAATAAACACGCAGCTTACGGTAAAACTTGAAGATATATGCGCGCGTGCGTGCGTGCGTTCTTGTGTGCGTGCGTGCGTGCGTGCGTGCGTGCGTGCGTGCGTGCGTGCGTGCGTGCGTGCGTGCGTGCGTGTGTATTTCAACTGACATTTTAGACGGATTGGGGAGCTTTGGCATATCAGAAAGCAGCTGGATAAGTGTTCTACGGTGCACAATAGCTCCATATCACCGCAAGTGTAGTACTGTTCAGTAGTCTTTTCATTGAGTCTCGCAGCCCTTTTTTGCAATAACCACAATTCAACACAATTTTAGTGGTTTGTCAGTTGATTTGACAAATGTGTCTGATTTCGCCGAGACCGTGACATGTATCAAGCTGTCTTTGTCTTACGGTAATTAAGTTGTATGTAGTGAATCTTTTGAATTTAATTTGGCAGGGGGGGGGTGTCATCTTTACGCCACAGGCTCTCAGCCCTATTACTTCCAAAGTGTCGCGCATGCACGGATTCGAGCATACGCATAGCTACGCATATGCGGTAGTCAGATTTAAAAAAAGAATTAAATTTAAACCTTAATTTTTTATCGTGTTTTGTTCTTTGCATATCATCTTGTATACATGCGTTTGCTGCCAAATAGCATAATTCAAGATTCGGTTGTTTTATTGTTGAGAGCTGGCGAGAAGCGGAGTTCGTTTTCTCAATACGCTCACTTATCATCCTACTTCATATAGTTATCACCATTATACTTTCTGCCTTAATTTCATATGAATACACTCCAAATACACACTCCCCAAACAACTGTAAAGTTATGTGCTGGCTGGTTTGACCATTAAACGGTTAATACAATTGTTTTTGTTGTGGAGGAAGCCACATCTCTAGTTTTAGATTGAGTTATAGTATAGTCAGTTAGTTGGCGTACAGGACTGACATTTGCTGCTGAAGCTTAATTTAAAGATTAACAGTTTAAATGATTAAATATTCCATGCTAGTTTAAGTCAATATCACAGTTATCACAGCCAGTGTTTCACAATTGACCATTTATAAAGTTATACTTCCATCTGGTCTGATGGATATAGGGTAATTTTTCACCGAATATCTGCCAAAGTACGTATTTATAAATATGTATACAGTCAAACCTATCTAAATGGACAATGTATGTATTTATACAGTCAACTTATCCAAACGGACACTGCATGTTCTATCGAAAAGTGTTCATTAAAGATGGTGGCTTACTATAGCTCATTTGCTATGCATAGGCGTAGTGGAGAGCAAGATGGCAATTCACCCTCCACACTTTTTCGATTGTGGGGAGGGGTGAGGGGCAACCGTATGAGTTTGTCCCCGTGTATGCCCCCTTCCCCACCCTGAAAATACAGAAGAACCCCTTTCAGACCATCTAGATTTAAAGGATATTAGCCGATTACGGCTGGTTTTCTCCTCTCCCCACCCACCAATCACACTCTCTTGGACACCGACGTACGCCTATCTTCTGGTAACTAGCTTTTGGGACCAAGCGTTGGTAGTTCTGTAACACGTGTGACCTTATGAACACAAACTTTAACTAACCCCCAGCAATCGACCCAAAAATCAGATATCCATTTTAAACAAGATTGACTGTAATTCCGCTATAATTGGACACATAAAATATACTAATGCTTTGGTAATTCATTTGACTAATATCCTCGAGCCAGTGTCCATGGCATTTGATTTGGCTAGGCAACTCATCCTTTTCCGCGGACGAACATTTTTTGCTCCCCATTCAAATTAGGTCATTTTGGAAAAATGAAGTGCAGCTATTTTCCAGGAACTATTGTGATGCCATGCCAACACCAAATATCTTCGAGCTGTGTTGGATCCTTTGGAGACAAAGTGAATTGGTACCGAACAGGTCTCAGCTTCCGGAACGGACACATTAGTACAAACAGATTCAGTAATCTGTCCTAATATCAGCACTTGTCTCACCCTCTCGCTTAATACACCCATTACTTAATGTGAGTGTGAATGATCGGTTTCTGCACTCCGTCGCTTAACGGAGTAAATGTAGAGTACAATGAGCAATTCAAACTGACATACGGCGCTTACTTATTATCAGCGCTACAGAAAATAAGATAACTATACTACAATAAAGATGAGCGCCTATTAGTCATCAGGGCAATGCTCATTCTTCCAGCACAAAACAGTTCTGGTTAGCACCTGCTAGTCATCAGCGCATTCTGGCCATTGTTGGCGAAGTTCGATATTGGCATTGGTTGGCGAAGTTTGATGTTGGCGTTGGTTGGCGTAGGTCGAAGTTGCCGTCTGTTGGCGAAGCTCTTAGGAATGAGTGAAGTAATACAAATTGTTGGCGCTTCATAGTCGCTGGCAACAACCAAACATAAGTCATAAAACAGTATAATGTACTGCTAGGTAGAATCACGCGAAACGTGGTGCTAATTGTAGATGCCTCCATTGGTGAAGAGGCTGGTTATAGATTTACGGCACAAGACGATCCACGTCGCTTAGCTCATTGGCGATGCTGAAGGCAATGCCTGCAGACAGAAACGAAAGTTCAGAACATAATGTTGCACTAGATACGTGCTACTTCTAGTCTCCACTAGTTGGCGTGGTATGGCAGCTCCGATGAAACATCAGTACAGGCAAATCATTTCACATACTTGTTTCTGTTGTTACAGGCCGAAAACGGCGACTGGGCTCACAAAAAGTTCCTGAAGTTGGCGGATGGGAAACTTTCTTTTATTTTAGTTTATTAACCCCCGTTTGCACGAGGCTGTAAGAATTGGGCCGGGTGCGTGGTGTTGACGACCCGCTGAAACGAGTACTGGAGCTGAAATAAGCTGCGTTGGTGTAGATTGCTAGAACAGCGAGCTCTACGCAGTAAGCACGGATAAGGCTCCTTGCTCCGAGGGACCCACGGTCTGACTGACGTATATAGAAGTTATTGGTTTGGTTGACGTCTATCGAGTCCCTGATTCCTGGTCCCGTTCACGCGATATCTAGACGGGTTTTATTTCAGTCTATTATTGGTAAATTCCCCAGCTTTACACTGGTACCCATTTATACGCCTGGGTGGAGAGAGGCAACCAGGAGTGAAGGAGATTTCCTATGTTTCCACCGATCGCCAGTAAGGACAATTGCCAGAGCGAGTCCTTTTATATACTAAGGTGACCAATCAACAGTCAGCACAGCAGCGCTCAACCAATTATCGTGCACTTCATAGAGAAATAGCATGTGACGAGCAGGTGTTTATGACGTCACGCTACCAGCATATGTATGATAGCGGTCTAAACCAACTGTGGAGAATTATTCAGACCAATTTCCTTTTACTGATATCTCCACCAATACTGAAACGATTTGAAATCTGTAAAGAAATTCGTGTTTCCCAACGAGTCCGAGTGCCGATTCACACCAAATCGGCTGGAAAGGGACCCAGTATTAGGAATACCATAATTTACTGGTAACTGCCCAGCAAACAGTGTTTCGTTGGCCCAACGTAAGTTTTATTTGTTGGACCAACATAGTTTTGCTCGTTGGCCTTACGTTGGCCCACCGTGCAGTTGGCAGGGGCCTTTCGTGTGGTTGATTAATAGAAAATTAGTTACGTTGGGGCAACGTCGTATTTACGTTGGGTGGCTGATGGTAAGTTTGTTACTTTGGGCCAACGTAGAGTTTACGTGGAAAGGCTTCATGATACGCTGGGCCGTAGTATGGAGAAAGGTGTTCACTAAATGTGATGGCTTAATCTAGCCCATTTGTTATAAATAGGCATGGGCGGCATGGGGGCAATTCCCTCCTCCACACTGTTTGATCGGTGTGTGTTGTGTGGCCAACGTTATTGGCTTTCCCCTCACTGCAATTTCCTACACTTTTCGAGTGTCTAACCTAAAATTCCATATCTATCCACCCCCACCACACCCCGCCCAACCCCATACCAGCCCAGAAACGACAGAAGACCTCGCAGACCATCTAGATTTAAAAGAGTTCAGCCGATTGAGGCTAATTCTTCTCCCCACCGACCACTCACACTCTCTCTCTCTCCCTTGGATACCTTTCCTACGCCTATGCTATGGTAATTAGTCTGTGGGACCAAGTGCTGGTAGATCTTTAAAACGCTTGGCTTCGTGAATGGATACCTTTAATAGCCACCACCAACAGGCAGATGTCCATTTTAAACAAGGTTGACTGTCATCCAATTATAATTAGAGACATGTAATGCGCTAAAGCTGTACTAATTCTTTTCACTCATATCCTCGAGTCATTGTCCATGACATTTGATAGATCTAGGGAACACAACCTTGTCCCCTTAACTCAAAGTTCCTGCTCCCCACGCAGATTAAGTTCAACGAAACTCGAAAAAATGAAGTGTTGCTATTTGCCAGGAACTATTGTGATGACATGCAAACACCAACATCTCTTCGAGCCCAGTTGGATCATTGGGAGACAAAGTGGAGTGGTACTGAACAGGTACCAGAATCAGCGATGGACACATTAGCACTAACAGATTTAGTAATTTTTCTTAATATCACCACTTGTCTCATCCTCTCACTCACAAACACCCATTACTTCATGTGAGTGTGAGTGTTCAGTGTCTGCACTCCGTCGCTTAAAGGGGTAAATGTGGAGTGCAACGGACAATTCCAGACATAATGGGTTAGCTTGACTACACTGTCACTATAGTATGGAACTAGACTGTGACAGGGTTTTGGACATTGCCCCATTGCAGCATCCACGTGGAATATAGATGGCGAATATATTAGACACTAATTGATGCATATTTTTTCGAATTTCGTGTGAGCAATCATATTAATGACGTATTATAACTCCGTCATGCAGCTGGAAGATTAACTGCATTGTTACTTTAAAATGCGATCCTGGTAATTCAGAGTGCAAAGTATATAAATCGATCCCAGCACATGCACAACCGTGGAAAGAACTTAGCTAGAAACGCGAAGAAGATTGTAATGTGGACATAAACGGTTGTATTGTATGTATTTTAATATTATCTCAACGTGACAAAATCTAAACACATCTTAATGGGAGAAGTTGGGAGCTGATAAAATGTACCTGCCTTGGTAAATGCAGATTGGAAGGGGTCAATGCCAAATGTCATCATCAACAATTATTCTTAGCATTAGTCTACATATTGGGAATTGCCATGAGCATGATCATCCGTGATTTGTTTTCAAAATTATTTAACGTACAAATTGAATATATATATATATATATATATATATATATATATATATATATATATATATATATATATATATATATATATATATATATATATATATATATATATATATATATATATATATATCATGCTTTACTTCACAGCACATGTGTAGTGATTTATCTAAATGAGCAATTATTATGTAAAGCATGTATCATTTGAAAAGCATAACAAGTTAATTGTGTATCCTTCATAATGCAGCAGATCACTTCGCAGAGCATTCCCATTTTTTTAAATCCCGATAGAGGTCTCTGGATCACCCATATCATGACACTTGAGTTACAGTTCTTACTAATATGTGGCAGCCCGCTTTTAGTACTAGATCCGCCCCTGTCGTGCATAATATATATTAATTGGGGTCTTGGTCCGGGAAATAGTATGATTACAAGAGCTTAGGCCGCTTTTGAAATCAATCTCTATACTCATCCACACCTCGCAATGTATGCATTTGACGGATACCATGTGTCCAGTATATGTCGTCATAATCAATATAGGTCACGTGTTATCTGACGTATCAGTCATTTGACTTAGGTCCGACACGAAAGGGGCAAATGTCCGAAATTAACGGCCCGGCTTGTCTTTTGTGAATTTACAATTTAATAAACATCATGTTGACTATTTTAAAATTAATTTCATGCGCACGATGATGCAAATACTTGCCGATGGTCTCAAACGTGATAATCATCCACGCCTTTCCAATAAGTTCATCGTGTCGAAATGTAAATCTCCGTATTTCTGTATCATATGTTATTCTCATGGTATCAGTTATTGACGTAAAAACGAGAGTCTCCTCTGTGATGTCTGCGTATCTGAGGAGACCACCTTCTCTCACAACACACTGAGCAGCTCCGGAGATTGTTACTCTAAACAGAAAAGAGACATTTATATCGTCAATGTATTATTTCATGCACATAATCTACACAATATTATTGTCAGTGCACACACGTGCAAGCGTGCGGTGTGGAGTGGTACAGTGCGGTGCGCTTCGGTTCGGATCAGTTCGGTTCGATTCGTTGGTGTAGGTGAGGTGCGGTGCTGTGTGGTGCGGTGCGGAGGTGTGGTGTGTTATTGTTTAGCATGTAGAGAAACATAGGCAGTTAGGAGATAAGCAGACGAGCTAGGCGAGAAGGCATGCAAAAAGGAATTGCGGTGATTAAAGAGATATGAGAGCATGATATGGGCATTGAGCAAGTACGGTCTAGTCGGTTGGTTTGATACACAGATGTGTACCAATGAAGACTAGGAAATTTGATACTGAATTCTGGAAACAGTTCACTGTAAGGACACAAAATGACAGTAGCTAGGTCACTAATTGCCTACAGGAAAATACATTTCTTATGACAACCAAGAATATCCGCTCAAATGGAGGATTCCAGTTACTCCGTAAATTATATGACGTCGTAATCAAACACGTGCCGTGTAGTCTGACATCATAATCTATTACGTTATGCACTATGTAGTTAAATTCGTCACTAAAGTTTCTTCAGGAATTCAGTTTTACCTATGGCCCGCCTATCTCTAGCTACGTCATACCCACGCTCTGCCTGTGTTGTGATCGATCCATGTACTCTCTGAATCTTAATTTTCAGAAAGCTGTTGGATATTTTGAAACTAACTTGACTGGTTGTTGTTGTTGCTGCCTATGCCCAATCAAATTGTTTATTCAATACCCATGCAATTGGTACAATAACGCTTAGTCCGTCATCAATTATGCATTCGTGACAAACTTATCTACGTTATTCATAGCATAATTGATTTAGACGCCAGCCTACATGTCACACACTTGCTAAGTAGAAGGGGGCGATTTAGGCAGGTGCGCTGTTTGGTTGTGAGGGTGATGATGTCATCTCATTCGCGTAATACGATAGGTCTCTTTTTCTCGACACCTAAAATACTCGAAATTGATTGGTCGAGCGAGAACAAAAGATTTCTCCCGACCCATCAAATTCGAGTATATTAGGCGTGGGTACGTACACTTGTCTGGGCGTTCAGGTGTGCCTGTGCATGAGCGTATCCCCATAGCCGCCATCTCGAAAACCTTCCGGAAACTAGTTTGTGTCAATTGTTTTATGCGGATCTGCGTTAGCAGCAACATCAAGCAGACACATCGCTTGCTCGCATGTTTATGTAACTATAGCTCGTTTCATAAGTTTTAAATTGATGACTATGGCATGTTTAGGGAACTATAGTTCATTGTACATATTTGGATAATTGTAGTTCACATTATAATTATAACAACATTTAAGCGCTATTACTTTAGTTGGAGCACTTATGAATCAATAGCATTTACTCGCTGTCAAACTTCTAACAAGGATTGCGTTTATGGAAATTCATTTGTTGTTGCTATGGCAACTTCAAAGATGTCCTTTGCAATTGGCAGCTACATCATAATAATGTTGGCAATGCCTGCCAAATTAATAACAAGCAATAACAATGCGTGCAAACTGTTGAATTTGTTGACACTAAATGGACTCACAGTGGTTGAGATCTAAGGTCTAAGACCTAAGACATTATATATGGCAGATTTTTGACATTGTAACAAATATTGTGTTGACTATTTTGAAAGTAATTAGTTTCAAAATATTCAACAAAATATTTCTAACAATGTCAAAAATCGGACAAATCTGATGTATATTTGAAAGTGTGACCTTATTTTGTGGTTGAATAACCATGACATATGCAGTCTAACCGATGAGAGTCATTAAAAAAGTATGCAGAACTATTCTTCTAGAATGCACCCTGTACATGCAGGTCTATATATATGTATATGTATATATATATATATATATATATATATATATATATATATATATATATATATATATATATATATATATATATATATATATATATATATATATATATATATATATACTGCAGCGTATGAACAGGGGTCCATCCACACTGGACACAGCATACCGACAGATACTGAATATGTGAATACTTGTCTTAAATGATAATTTTACGCCACGCTTGTTGCTCATGAAGCGGTGATGCAGTGGCCTGGCTTTAGCTCCCCAAAATATTCCTCCATTGATGGCTGTTTAAGAGGTATTAAATTAATTGCATGGAGTATTGACAGCAGCAATTATTAGATCACCTAACAGCCTACGTACTCTGTGCTGGCCCATGTGTGTATCGTAATTTTGTTATGGATTGAGAACTAGTTTGGTCTTAGTAACTAGTGACGGAAGTAAATTTCTATCTATAAGATAATATCTTAAATTGTTCTGCATGTCATTATGTTTAGGAGCTAACATCATTTTTCACAGATTGTTTTCAATAAATACAATTTTCTGTCGACAAAATACTTGAATAATAATAATAATATGCTTTCATTCACAATGCGTTGAATAACATACTTAAGAAATTTTCCAGTCTGTGCCTTGATTGTCCAATGGCAATTGCTGCATGGAACAGATAGAAATGGATAACCAGGTGATATAATTGTACCGAATGCTCTGTTCAGTATTCCATTAATTGAAACACCTGCATAATCTTGAAAAGAAAACAAAACATTAAATTGCGACATTAGGACACATAATTCACCTTTCCAGGGTATCCAGCAATGAGCTGTTGTTATATGATGTCATAATCAGCTTAGCGGCGTGTAGGGTGGCATCATAAGCAGTACATCATAAATGATTCTATTAGGTCTGTATATAACTCGTAATAGTCCGACACGTTGTAAGAATTGTATGTCTCTAGTAATTAATAAACATGCTGTTGAATATTTTGAAACTAATTTGACTGGGCACTGTTATTGCCTATGGCAGTAACAGCACCCCGTCAAATTAGTTTCAAAATATTCAACAGCTTACCTGTATCGTTTTCTGGATATTGATGGCCAGGCCATTCAGCGATTGATCGATCCCAACATGAGCGAGGCGTGACTGGAGCTTAGCCACAGATGGGCGGGGCATAGCTAAAAATAAAAAGATCCATTACCCTCATACTCGCATTAGTTAGCAATGAGTTTTACTATGCATTTTCACTCACTAAAATTATCGGTAGAAAATGTCACATACCATGTGTAATATTTTGTTCAATAACACCTCTTTTGGTATGTTATCGGCTTAAAATACGTAACCTACACATATCTGTGTGTGTCTGCGCGCGCGTGCGCGCGTGCGTGTGCGCGCTTGAATTCATACGTGCATGTGCCTTTATTAGAATGCGGGTGCGTGCTTGTGTGTGTCCGCATAATTGCACTCAATGAGAGTGATAGTCTTAGAAATCAAATGATGTATTTCAAAGAGGGTTGTCAAGTATATTATACTTGCAGCTGTAATTGTATTTATATTCGATGTTTTGATTTAGATGTGGCTCACCTTACCTTTCACGCAGAGCCACGCGGCTTGTGACTTATCAGCTAGCAGTGTCATGTATTCAGGCATCTCATCTGATATGATTGTTATTGGGAGAACTCGATCCTGGAAAGAAATACATGTGTTTCTCGTTCATACACCATTATTAGAAAACCAATATAGTATGGATTTCTCACTATGCACGAGCGTGCATACATAGTTATCTTGTGAATTACCCCATCCATACCTCACTCCGGTGGAATGCCGGTTAACTCTCTAGGGGGAACATGGCTTTAGTGTTCCACAGGTTGAGTTTGGTCTAACCCTGACCTGGGCCTACAACGATATTTCAATAGATTTGTATGGATTGGAGTCCATCGGTATATCTAACAATAAGTCATAATGCCGGTTCAGGATCAGTGAATACTCAGACAAGGCTTATAAGTGTGCTATGCTGTATACCAGTTTAATGTATTCTATAAGACATTCATCGAACACACATTCATAAAATTATTGATTCATTCAGGTGCACCCAAAATAAGTGGATTGCTATACCAAAGCATCATAGTTTCACACGGCAAACAAACATGGCATACTTAATAGATGAGTATATATGTCAAGAAACTCATTTAATCTACACCAATAATTCAACATCATTATTTGCTCCATTTAAATTGTCTTTATCAACACGGTACCTTATAAAAGACATACATTTGCATTGAGAAACAATGCAATGCCTAGCAAGGTTGGAACCCCACAACATGTTTTGCTGGCCTTCTTGCACCGTATTTGACAACAGCTAAAGTGTGTTATAAAACATTGTTCATATAATAAACAGATACTGAAGAAATTTTCAACTTTGGGGAAACAAAAAACATAAACGGGTTAGAGTATGCCAAATGATGATTTCGTATAATTTAGAAGAGATAAAATATAGTAATTGCATATTTTCGAATTCCTAAATAATGGATTTCCTCATGGAAAGTCATTTTCCTCCATTTACCATGAAATTGACCAAGTGACATTATCGGGTAAATTATTGTTATGGTATGACGTCATCGCTTGCCTCATATTTTGTGTTGATTGCTAGCTCACAAGCACTCATTCATACACTGTCATATTAATGGGATGCAAGAGAACTACTAGTGTTTGCTAAACTAGAGCTGGAAACAGAGCTTGGGTACGGCTTCGTGAGAGAGAGAGAGAGAGAGAGAGAGAGAGAGAGAGAGAGAGGGAGAGAGAGAGAGATAGAGAGATAGAGGGAGTGAGGGAGAGAGCGAGGGAGGGAGGGAGGGGAGGGAGAGAGACATAGAGAGGGGGGGGGGGGCTGTCCGGTGTTCTCCTCCAAAAAAGTGGCATCATTGTCTCAGAGAGCATTTCCTGCAAATCCAGATGAACGTATGGATATTCAGTTTGCTGTAAAAGCTATCTGTTTTATTATCTTGAAAAAGTCTGCATTACAGTCTAGGAACTTTTTGATCTTGCAGCACTTGGCTTCGCCCACCTATTCAATAGGCGGGTGATGATCAGCGCTGATAGTTCACAGCTTTGGCTCCACTTTCTAACTGTCTGCGATGAGCTAGTGAATCTACATAGACCCAACCACGAACACAACTATGCACGACAATCCTTTATAGATAGTATACCCTACTTCTTCACAGCTAACTGCCAAAACACCTTTTTCAAATTTGTTAAAGATCTATATGACAGAAAGCCACAGATGATTATTACCACTGCCCCATAGAAGGAAGAGGGTATTGTGCGTCTGTATGCCTATCTGTCTGTTTGTCTATCTCTCTATCTTGTCATCGTCCATTCACCCATTCCTCCATCCATCTGTCGATCGGTGCATCCATCCATCCATCTGATTTGTCATCCATCCATCCGTCCATCTTGCCATCCACCCGCTCATCTGTCCATCCATACATACGTACGTATGTCCACCTGGCCAGCCGTCCACCCGCCCATCCTTCCATCCCTACATCCGCCTGTCTGTCTCTATATTCAGAGCTATATCTTTAAAAAACTGTTGATCGGATTTGACTCAAATTTTAATACAATGGAGGATGTTATCATTCAACTGTGCAAGATGATTTCCAAATGTTGGTCATGATCATAATAAAATAACCCACATCTGGATTGGATCAAATTCTGTGGATATTTCGGATAGTACTCTTCCGATTTGGCGTGAATCTTAACACAAGAAATGGTGTGACCATACACTAAATTGAGTGGTAACAGGAAAATCCGGGAAAAACCAGGAAAATCCGAAAACCTTTTGCAGTGTGACAAAAACGGGAGGGTGAGGATCTGCAATCTCCCTGTCATGGCTCTTGCTAATTAGTAATGATTACTAATACGATTGGAAGAAGTAAAACATCATCATGGATCATGGACGACTGTAACTATCTACTATAAATGCATGTCCAGACACTTTCCTTAGCGTGATTTAACTTAAAGATGACGACAAGCTAAACGTCTCCGTCACATTGTAGCCACACAATCCTAAAACGTACTGAATTAGTCTAGCGGATAATCACCTAGTAAATATAAACATTTCCTGTGCTTTTTATAGTAAAACATCGAATTTGCTAAGAAGTAGGCATATAATTGAAATCTTCATATTCGTCTCTTTGCCAGTCGGAATTGTTAAGTCATAAAGTCGGAAATTCAACAGAACAGAGAATAATAGGAAACTAACAAATCTTTTACAACTGGTCTCAAATTTCCGACTGGTGTATATAATTTCGACCACGTCGGCCAGTCCCCCTTCAGGCCAAACCCACACCACGCCAGTAGGCGATTCGTAGGCGATTCGTGTGATGGCGTCAAACAGTGAATTTTATGTGGCATCCAAATTCTTGACGTTAGCCAAAATTGTAACATTAATATAGAGTGCGAAGATTTGTCAAATTCATTTTAATTCATAAAATATGATTCAATTTCTTGTTTTTTTCACGGATTTATTGAAATCTAATTCTCGTTTTCGATCTCCTCCCATACCATGTACACTACAGGCCATTCAGAATGGAATTTACAACAAAATGTTGATAAGCTTGGTAGCTAAAGTTGACCATTCTTGAAATTCGTATTACATGTATTGGTTAATGATCAAGCTTATTAACATTAGAATTTCAATGTTAAATTATCTACACGCTATACACAGAAGTGATATGCTACCCAATGCGAATACACATGAGATATAACATACATGTTAGATAAAGTGTTAAGTATTGTCAACTGTCTCCAACGTGCACAGTGACCGTAGTTCTACTGACCTCGTGCATAATGTACAGATTGCTTTCCTGTGCGTCACAAAATTCCGCCATAGAAACATGATCTTTATGAAATTGTGATGCATTCAACGACATGGAGCACAATGAGCTTTCTAAAGACCAGCCATCCTCAGCATACAGATAGAGGCACGAATCTAGAAAACAATATATATATATATATATATATATATATATATATATATATATATATATATATATATATATATATATATATATATATATATATATATATATATATATATATATATTGTCCTTATTGATAACTGCCTGTTGTCGTACATGGCATGATTAACAATATGATATATTTATACCAAATTTTAAACAATACAGAAGAATTAAGTTTAATATGGTGAAATGGATTTGACTTCAATCAAGCCGGCACCAGTACATGTAACAGTAAGGCAGCTGTCTGATTATTTAACGTATTTATATCCGCCGTTTAAAACATAGCACAATCAATTGCAAGCATAATTTAATTTCATTTAATTTATTATTTAAAAATATTTAACAGATAGTACAATTCCTGTGTAAATTCGAAATTGATTACTGATTGTGACATACGAGTGACTGGTACATCATATTCTATCATGCGAGAAACCTATTATTTGTTAAGGTATACATTAAGAATTGGCCTTGCCTGGCCCACTCAGTTAACACATTAAAAATAGCACACTGTGAGGTTTCAGTCACAAGTGGAACAAGATGGCCAAACACTTTTCCACTAATCACACTCTCAACAAGAGAACGAGAAGCTCCAATCTGACAGCATGCCCGCCAAGTGAAGATTGTGGTAAAGAGGACAGATTACAAGGCCCTTATATAACACAACTCAATTCACTAAGTTTACATTTAAATATACCTTGATAAACAGGGAATATAAACCCCTGTTCTTGAAGAAACTCACACACACTTTCCATACAGCATGAATTTGCATATCAATGGGGCTTGTTACAGATCTGTAGTCCCACAATGCTGAGTACTATAATAGCACAGTGTGGTAACTGCGAATCATTGCAAGCTTTTGCAATTATCTGCAGCAACAACTTTCATCCAGAATACATCAAACATGCAACATCCCCGCTTGTCCTATGTCAAACCGATAAATAAGTACTTCTAAAATGGATAATCACCAGCTGAAAAAATAAAACCCAGCTCTCGAGGCAGATGACTTTTCATAGCAAAAGAAATTAACAAGACGGCATTCCTCACAGACGGCGTGGCATAGCAAATTAAATTAACATAACAAAACTCCTACCAAATGAATTAGCATAGCAAAGGAAATCAACACGGCAGCACACCTCACAGTTGAATTAACATAACAAAATAAATTAATAAGAGCGAAATGTAATACCCTCACTTGTGTCTGAATACGTGAAGTCAAAATACAAGTAGGAGATATGAACTGAGGATGGTGGGTGTAGGGCACTAGGGTAATATTAGCATTGAAGCACAGCTAAATTACTACTAGGGTAAATAGCCAGGGAAAACATCCAATGCCAACTATTTGAAATTGACTTAAAACTGAGCATATAATGTAAATTAGCTTAATACTGGATCATCGAGTAAAATTTGAAATAATAAATACATGTTATGATAGAAATGCGACACACGCAAGGGATTTATTAAAGCGGAAGTCTATCACAGTAGTGCCAAAACACACCAACTGGTGCATAGTTTCGACGTACTAAATAGTAAATTTTGTCATGTGAAGTCATTTCTTCAATTTCCATGCTAGTACCAAAGCATACGCGCTTGAATAATTGCTGTGAGATGACCGCATCACGTGAATGATGTTTAACCGCTGATGGTTGATTGGCCACAACAGCTTATTCAGACACTGTCGTATTAATGAGATGCAAGATGCGATATCATAATAGTGTGAATTACATGGGGTGTCCAAATCAATACGTTACATTAACATTTAAATATTGTAATATTACAACATTTATTAATATTTTATCAAAAGATATTGATTAGTAAAATGAGATAAAACGTGAATTTTCGTAGTGTTTTCTTTATTATCTGTCATATCCAGTAAGAGCATAAATGGCCAACCCTATTTCTACAGGAGACTGTTATCAAAGGCACCAAATTGATTGAATGTATACATCGCACAGGCTATGTTGCTATGACACTTTATACACAAGATGGTTAATAATCAAGCGGTGCCTTATGAACCATACGTGATAGAGCATATCTGAAAATGTAACTATTCGTAGATATCAAGATATTGTATAGATATGTGTGGCAGAGACACAAATGACGTCAATGTGCATGTACACATACGTGTGTGTATGGGCAAGCGTGTGCGTGTGTATGTGTGCGTGTATTCACATGTGTGCAGGGGTGTGCGCATGTGTGTGCGTGCACATGCAGGTGTCGGTGTGTGTGGTCCTAAAGGATTACTGCATACCTATACAGGATCGTCCATTTTCCATGAGAGTGAATCCAGTTTGACATGTGCAATAATAACTGCCATTGGTGTTGTGACAATAGTGTTCGCATACTGGATCAGTATAGTTGCTACATTCATCAATATCTATTGGAAAGAAAATAGACCGGCTAAAGATACATGGACCTAGTTAACATGTTTCGTTTTGCAAATTTTAGATATGCATAGTCACAAAGGCTAACAAGAGGCTAAAGATGTGTCACACAGGCTAAAGATGTGTAAAGCTCTATTATTATTATTATTATTATTATTATTATTATTTTTCTTTTTTTTCTTTTTTATTATTATTATTATTATTATTATTTTTATTATTATTATTATTATTATTATTATTATTATTATCATTACATATTTTTCTGGCAGGAACTGCAGTCATCGTCGTCGTCGTTGTCGTCGTAGCAGTATCATCACGACTAGTAGTAGTAGTAGTAGTAGTAGTAGTAGTAGTAGTAGTAGTAGTAGTAGTAGTAGTCGTTGAAGTAAACGCACACATTTTGTAGATAAATCTTATACATATATTTCGTATTAGTATTTACTTTCAAACTTTATGTATAATTTGTAAATTCTTGTCTTGTTGGAGTGGAATTTGTATCTCCATTTTCTAAAGGCACTCGTCTTAGCGGGTGGTTTCCGCCATTTAATAGGTCTCCTCTTACTCTGGTCAATGCAATGCATTGCTCCCCGCGCCAGTATGCTATTTCTATAGTTCGTTGGCTAGATCATTATATTTGGCAAGATCGCTTGAGTGAGTCGATTTAATTCATTTGGCATTTGTAAGCGCACGCCTAGTTCTTTGATTATATAAATCTTTATAGTCAGTTGGCTGTCCCAAGTCAACTCGAACAGACTAACACATATATGACTGTACTATCTATTCATATATTTGTTAGTATACTTTAATCGGTTAGGTGTTAGTGAACCACTTAATAATGTTGGTAGGTGTCAGGGTTTCAAAAGGGGACACTATTTATTTAGTGTTTATCTCTTTCCATGACGTCTGGGTATTATATATGTGGACTATTCCCCATTATATATTGTAGTAGTATGGTTTTCTTCATTTTATAAAAACACCATGGCACCCTCCTATAAGTGTACCCTGAGTCTTAAAATCACGACAAAGGCTTGGGGTGTTTCGGCAATTGAGTTGTATCATGGGTTGAATGACGTAGATGGGGCAGGCCCACAGGCCCTTCAATGTCTCATTAACGTTTCCAAATCCATATGGAATGTCACTGTGGTTAATGGAAGTGTGAAGGAAAAGTTGCTCGACGAGGTCATTGTCGTCAAGGGCGAGGTGTGTAATGTGGCGGAAATAGTATCTGATCATCTATTAGTTAAGATGAAGGTTCCATTAGAGATTCCAGATGAATGGATTATCAATGAATTGATTAAGTATGGCAAAGTAGGAAAAGTAGAACAACAAACCTATCCATTTGATCGAACCTTAGAAAATGGCATCAGAAGAATTGTGTTCGAAAAGGTAGAACAACCTCTCCCAAGTGAGGTCACGGTAGCTGGACGATTTTTCTTGCCATTATGGCACAGGGGGGCATACCGACAGAACATCTTGCAAGATATTGCCCTAACAAAAACAAATGTCTAGTTTGTGGGGCATCTGATCATTTTAAGTAGCGATGCCCGCAGAACAAATCTGTAAAAAATGGCGATGTTAAAAGTGCAGAACAAGTTGTGTCTAAAGAAAATGTCATAGAACCGGGGGTTGCTGAGATTGTAGCTGAAGTCCATGCTAATGAGAAGCATGGTGAACAAAATAAGAATCCAATCGCTGTAGCTGCAGGCGATGAAATAGAGGCTTTAGATGAGGGGCTAAGTCTTACTCCAGTAACTAGTCAATCCAAGTCTGATGTCAGAGAGGTTAATTCCACACAACTTGAAGTTGATGATCAATACCCTCTGGAAGAAAGTTTTAATTTAGGACAAGTAAATTTCAGGTCGCAAGATACTGAAACTAACTCTGATTTTCCACTGAGTACACTCAATCCAGACGATTTAAATAATATAGAGAAAGTAATTGGTGTCTCGGATCGATTAAGTTGAACAAAGCGACAGAAAGATGGAGACAGATCTGAATCAGAAATAGAGGAAAGTTATACAGAAGACGATAATATGTCAGTGGCTGAATCTGATATATCCATTCAAACACAGAGTTCTAAATCACCCGGTGGAATGGGCATGTACAGGTCAGAGGCAGGAGAGGTGTTAGTTCCATATGTGACGGCAGAAGGGGTTAAATATAGGCACCTGCGTCATGATTCAGATATATTAAAATATAAGTGTTTGAAAAACGTTGAACTAGGTAGTACAGGGTTTGAAAGTAAAATAGGTATATGGTCTAAGAGAGGGTCCAAAAAAACCAAAATCTAGTTGGCTTAATAATGGCGGTTGTACACATCATTATATTACTTTTTATGCTAATTTATGCACTCAATTGTAGAATCTTAAATAGTGACATAAAGCAGCTTCACGTACTAGAGACCCTAAAAAATGAGCAGATTGACATTGCTTTGATACATGAAACAAAGATTCAGAAGTTAGAATTATACGATAATTTCGAAAAGATTTCTGGATCCAGAATATTTTATTCGCATCTCAAGATAATAGTGCTGGCGTAGCAATTCTTTTACTCCCTCGTTGTTCAGCCTATGTAAATATACTCTCTTCAGTATCAGATGCAAATGATCGCTGGGTGAGAGTCCAATATATATATACAACAAACACGTTTCACGTTGCTGTGTATATATGCACCTGCATCTCATCAACTACGTCGCAATTATTTAATGGGATGTCTCCAACAGCACTAGATAACATCACTGAAAACTTAGTAATGGACGGGGACTTTACTTGTGTTGTAATTAGGAAAATGGCAGGAATGCAACTTCAACTTATACTAATACATCACATAAACAAATATGTGATAATGAAAATTTAGTTGACACCTATAGAATACCAAAACCTCATGGTAAAGATCTCACATGTTTTTCGGCAGATGGTAAAGTTGGTTCAAGGATCGACAGAATTTATGTGAATAGTTTGTGGACACGGTACTGGAGAGATGTTAGTATTAAGCCAGTCGCATTCTCAGATCACAGCATGGTTTGTGTAACCTTTGTCAATGCTGACTGGATAACAAAAGGGGTCGGGTATTGGAAACTCAACACAACACTGTTGGGCGAACAATTTTATAAGATTAATATAGAGAGTTGTTGGCAACATTGGATTAATAGGAAATCATCATATAAGAGCACATTGTAATGGTAGGAGGATGTAAAACCGGATTTAAGCTATGTTTCCTGACAGTATGCTATTAGAAAAATACGGGAAACACGCAAACGCAAGAAAACACTTCATCAATCACTGATGAAATGTAATGCTAAAGTAAATAATGGTGAAGATAATTATTATGAATTCCTGGCTAAAAATAAAATAAAATAAAAGATATGGAACAATATGAGTTTTAGGGTGCAGAAATTAGAGCAAGAGCCCAGATGCATGCAGAAGGGGAAAGGCCAACCCAATATATTGCATATTAGAAAAAGCACAGGCAATAGATAAGGCGATGTGCTCAGTAAACATGCCGGATGGTTCAACAGTCTTTACCAACAATGAAATGAGTACTATTGTATGCAATTACTATGATTCATTGTACAAGTCAGAGAGGGATTGATGAAGATGCACAATTGGATTTGCTAGCAAATATAGACAAAAAAGTGTCAGACAGAGGCAGTGAATTATGTGATCAACCCTAAACACTAGAAGATTTAACTAAATCCCTTAAAAGTATGAAACTAGAAAAAACACCTGGGTGTGATGGCCTTCTAGTTGACGTTTAACAAACCTTTTGGCACATTGTAGGTCCAATAGTGGAAGAGTTAGCCACAGAAAGGCCATTTACCATCAACTATGGCTAGGGCATACGTAAGGCTAATACATAAACGAGATGGCAGACATATAATTCAGAATTACAGACCAATTTCTCTACTATGTGTAGACTACAATATAATATCCAGAGCACTAACATTGAAATTTGGTACTGTTTTAGGAGAAATTATTGGAATAGAGCAGACATGTGCTGTACCTAGGAGGGCAATTTTAACCAATACCATGTTAATAAGAGACCTTAGACAATTGGTTGAGAAGGATAGCATCCCTTCAGCTGTGATTGCCTTGGACAAGGAAAAGGTATTTGACCGTGTGGAATGAGATTTTCTTTTTAATTATTTGGAATCGTTTGGTTTAGGCACAAACTTTATTAAATGGGTTAAGATTTAATATATGGATATCAAGAGTAGCCATTTAGTGAACAATCAATTATCCAGAGAAATTGTCTTAGAATGTGGTGTTAGACAGGGGTGTTCCCTATCGCCATTATTATTTGTTATTGGGATGGAATCCCTTGGCATAGCATTGAGGCGAAATAATAACTTTCAAGGCATATGTATGCGTGGCATAGAAAGAACACTTAAGCTGTCACAATATGCTGATGACACAACTGTGTTTGCTAGTTCAAACAATGATTTTACAATTTTAAACCAAGAACTAGAAAAGTTCCAAAATGCGTCTGGTTTGAAAATCAATAAAGGAAAATCCAAAGGATTATTTTTGAGGCCATGGAAAGAACGGAATGACCAGCCACTTGAAATCAATTGGTCTAATGATACCATTAAGAGTTTAGGAATCTATTTTAGCAGGACACCGAATACAACACAACATTGGGATGGACGAGTATCTAAGCTTAAGAGAATATTAGCAAATTGGAAGCGTCGTCGTCTTTCAATTTTTGGTAGAGTGTTTGTTGTCAATAACTTGGTATTATCTGGGCTATGGTATACAGCATCTGTTGTACACATGCCAAATCAAGTAGAGAAGGAGGTTAACGAGTTTGATATTGTCATTCATATGGGAAGAAGAGTCCTTTAGTTTCGGATCATGTTCTCAATAATGCTAAGTTAGGAGGACTTGATTTAATTGATATTACAGGGAAATGAATTGTAGACCCATTTCTGGCGGAGTGTGTTTTACCTCAAAGAAGCCACCCCCCGAAGAGCCAATTGATACCAGATGTGTTTAAAGATCAAGTTAAGGAGTTAGCAACATTCGACAGATACATGCCTCTACCTACGTGCTGGAAGGAAGTAATAGAACAGCAATTGTTGGGAATAGTAATATATGTTATAACAATGCAGTACTTTATCTACCGTCCTATGCAAAATATGGCATTCAATGTTTGTCTGATATGATGCACCCCCAAACACGTAGATGCATTTCAATGCAAGAAGCTTCTAGCAAAACACATATGAGGCATATGAAGCATATATATGTTCAGCAGTTACTAAATAAAATAAAACATGTTGTACCAATTTAATGGTTTCGTCTGCCAAATGTAAATCATAATAGGTTGACTCCGCAACCTGCACGAGCTCTTGATTATGAGATTTTAAAATGCGAAATGAGATCCAAGGAATGGTACCACGTTATGAGACGAAAACAAGTAACACCTCCCATAGCAATTAAGCGATGGGATGACTCAAGCTATAAACTATCCAGTTGGAAAAATGTATGGAAAATCTTACATTCTCCATACATACCAAATATGGCTCATGATTTATTGTGGCGATTACTACATCGACGGCTATGGGTGGGACACTTGACACACAAGTGCAATAAAACGACATCTGATAGGTGTTACTTATGTCAAACAGACGAGGATACAATCGATCATTTATTTGCAGAATGTCCAATATCGTCACACTTTTTGAAGTATATCAGCCAAATCTTGGCACAGATTGGAGCTAAGCCCATTGTTCTAGAAACACATGCAGTCTTATTTAGAGAATTTGGATCAAGCGGTGTAAATATCACAAAGTCTGATAAGACTATTTTAATAACAATACTAACCATGGGTGTAGTAGTAGTAATAGCGGTAGTAGTAGTAGTAGTAGTAGTAGTAGTAGTAGTAGTAGTAGTAGTAGTAGTAGTAGTTGTTGGTGTAGTAAAAGGAGGAGGTTGAGTAGTAGTAGTAGTAGTAGTAGTAGTAGTAGGAGTAGTAGTAGTAGTAGTAGTAGTAGTAGTAGTAGTAGTAGTAGTAGTAGTGTGGGAAGTGGTGTAAAATGAATTTGGATACATCGCGACTATGCATATCTTATTTAATATTCAATATTTACTGGATGTGAAATAGCTTACTATGGACCTTTTGTCTAAATGATATAATGGATAAGGGTACAGGTTATGACAGGTTATGTACAATATATACACATTCAGTTACCCTTCTGCACGATTGGAAACCATTTGCCCCATTCGGTGCACAAGGTTGTCGTTGCCATGAAATCTCGTGAATAGTACGAACACCTATGGGAGTCAGAGCTGTCTCTGAATAATATAAAATGGTGCATGTAAATCCATATACGATAGCAGAAACTAACCAGCACCATATTTCTATATGATTACCCTCACATTTAGCATATGAATCCGTGCACACAATATCATTACAATAAGTATGTACTCGTGTGAAGTTAATCAGAATTGATAATTGCTCTTCTTTCTATTAATTATGTTCAGATGCGTGTTAAATAGAAACATATATGGCACGCTTTGCTGTGGGACGCTGGTAGGCCCTACCAAGTTGGTTATACTTAGACGATCATCAGTACTGTGTGCATAATGTCCCGTCTATGGTGGAAGCGTGTACTCGTAGTTCATAATTATGTGAGATACATTGTCTTGTTTGACTTGATGAAAACTGTAATGCATCACTACTCTTTTACAATACTATATGGCACATAGGAATGTGCAATGCCGACAGTGTCCAAAGACGTGTGCATCTTTGGTTATGTCCCTTACATGTACATGTTTTCTTTCAACACCAATGGACCTTTCCCGTTTTAGCTAGGCTCCACCCACATCTCGCTTCTATTGGGTTCGATCGATCCCTGAACTCCCTGACTATCAATTTCCAAAAAACATACATGTAAACTGTTGACTAATTTGAAACGAATTTGACTGAGTGCTGTTGCTGTCTATGTTTATTAAATAGTAAAGACATACACTTCGTACACCTTCATGACATATTACGCGTTTATGGCTGGCTAAATCGCGTCACTGATTATGGCGGCAGGCCACATCTGGCATGTGACGTAGTTGATTATGATGCCATATGATTCGTCGATAAATTGGATTCATCAATTGCAAAACTGACCGGGTGCAACACGTGGGTTCTCATTCTTGTAGAATGCCTGTTGTGACTGCACATCTGCTTTTTATATAGTATTAGCTTAGGTACTCGTTTCGATGTGCCTTTTCATTTTGTCACTTAAGGGCAGCAGCGAACGAGTGAGAACATAAAAAAGTACAACAAAATATTTGAATATTTTACATTGCCATGCCGTTGTTAATTTGGCAGGAGGCTGCTTCAAGAAAAGTATCAAACAGATAATGTCCATCGCACATGAACGGGAAATTATTGCTGATAAATCTGTCTGCTAGACAGTTGATAGTAGCGAAGTGATTGCTTCCTGTAAGACCAAACTTAGCGTGATCCATGCTGCTCTCAATAACACCATCACTAGACACCGGTCCATAGCAAAATCCAGACTCCGTAGCCTTTAGGAACAGATGATTGCCACCACATACGTTGAGTGCTAAAGTAGAAAAAAATGTAGGCATGTATTCACCTCATACTAATAACACACCTTGCGTAATTTTTCACAGAATTGTCACCACTATATGAAAGGCCGTCATAGAGAACTACACGAGAACTAATACGTGGCCATCACTCTCAATGTTTACTTTTTATAAACATGTTAATGGAGGAATCTTGTTTTAGCTATGCGCGCCCACCTCTAGCTAAGCTCCATCCATACTTTGCCCTTGTGGGGATCGATCAACCGATACACTGCCCGAGTCTTAGTTACCAGAGAAGTATGCAGGTAAGCTGTTGAATATTTTAAAACTAATTTGTTTGGGTGTTGGTACTGTCTCTGGTGGCATCAGTGCCCAGTCACACTATTTTCAAAATATTCAACAGAATGTTTAGTAAATAGTATAGACATCCATTTCGTACAACTTGACGAACTGTTAAGTGCGTGTGGCAGACTTAATTACGTTGTTCATGACGTAGTTGATTATGAAGACAGCCTACACGTAACGTAGTCGATTACGACGCCATATGCTTGATCGATAGACTGGATTCATCAACTGCGTAAACATCCCTACTTTAACATAATTGGCAATGAACAGCATAGAGCAACTGCCTACATTCATTACACATTATACATTATAAAGACAATGCACATTAGCTTTCATTCAGTAGCGTAAAATGGCGGTAACAAGAGAAAAAATTGCTTCTCATAATATCGAGTATTCAGAAATTAAGATCTTGCAAGTGTCGAGTGAAAGGTTAGAAGGAGTATATTACTTTGCAGGGAATGAAAGACGGCATACATAGCCCATGCGCCAGTACTCTGGATGTGTATCTCAGCAACATTGTCTGATATTTCTATCACATAAGGTTCCTCCAAAGCATTGCAGCACAGCATATCTGATGGAGTAAAATAGTAGAACAATATAACTTAAGAGTAAAACATAGCTTCAACAACAATGGCTGAATCCGGTTTTAGCCATGCCCCACCCATCTCTAGCTAAACTTCACCCACACCTTTCTGGTGCTGGGATCGATCGATCGCTGCACACTATATATCCCGATTTCCCTGAAATTTTGCATGCACCTTTCCAATTCGTTGTTGAATATTTTGAAACAAATTTGACTGGGTGCTGTTGCTGCCCATAACATGTTTATTAAATAGTAAATACAAACGATTCGTGCGATCTAACGGGCGATTAAGTGTTTATGACAGACTAAATCGTGTCACCATGACTTAATTACTTATGATGCCATCCGACATATGGCGTAGTTGATTATAACGTCATATGATTGACTGAGAAACTAGATTCCTACATTAATGGTAATTGCTTTCAAATATTAGTTGGTGTCATAGACAAACTTGCATAGGCCTACCACGAAGGGTGAAAACAGCTCACTACGAATGTGTCTCTGTTTAATGTCGTTGACCAATGTACAATTTACTAAGCATTATCTTGAACGTTATGAAGCTAATGACTTTAGGATGTTTGAGAAATAGCTTCTATTCAAGTCAGTTTCAAAACATTCAGCAGTCTACCTGTCGTTATGTAGACAAGTTAGGTTCTGTAAGTTCATGTCTCGACGTTTGGACGGCGTGGGTGGAGCCTAGCTAGAAATGGGCAGGCCCTAGCTAGAAATGGATCCCTTCATTATACTAAATTTGCTCACTGATTTGCAATGCGCAACCTATCCAGAGGTTAAAGGAAGAGCGGTCAGCTTGTGATACCTTGTTGCCACATGGGGTTTTTCTGATTTTATAGTTTCAAACTCTGTTTAATAACGCCGGGGCTTTAATATAACAGGAAGCTTAGTTCCAACATTTTATAATACCTTGATTATGGCATATTGTTTGCTGTGTGGCTGAGAACAATAACTGTTCTGTATCTGCTGGAGGATATTTAACCATCAATTCTAAGGACTCTGTGAGCTGGAGCTGTGTGATCACCATGAAGAAGATTGGATCGGATGTGCCATTCATTCTCACTAAGAAGTCCAATGCTCTCTCATCTGTCATCTTAGGGTAGAATGGTGACATGAATACATCTTGATCAGCATTATAAACGATTTGATTATCTGAAACTAGATAAAACACTTTTTTATCCACCAGTACCTTACAGATAAGTAGTGCTCCTCTTATCATTTGATTTAAACATAATTTATTTTTTGTCCAAATAAGAGGACGATAAGACATATGTCTTATAACCGTGATAGGCCCCAGAAAGAATACCATGTGGATGACTGGCTAGATAACCGAGCCAGTTATTCCAGTGGGAAATTCCCAAATTTAATCGTCTCAAGGTCCGCTAATGAACACCCTCCGTGAGAAAATTAAAATGTGTGTAAAAAGGTCAAAGATACATGGAATAGCTAACAAATTAAGGAAACCCCTATATCGTTATATAGCTGATCTGGTTATGCATTTTGCAACACAGTGGCTTTTTAAACTTTACATCATAGTCGTAAGTTGTCAAATAGGTGTCTAGCAAAGGTGCTACATCCATTTCGAAGCCTGCTTAGGGTTATATTGCCAACTCGAGAACATGCGTAATGCCACGGAGGATCCGGTCGTATTGAGTTTGCATTTACACTCTTCTATGGTACTAGACGTGCTAACCGGCGCACGGTGGGAGTTCCATGCGCTGACTTGCTGGGGAAAGTAACTATGATGGAGCTCAGTGCGGACACGACACGGTTGTATAATGTTGGAATGGCGTGTATTATACGGGTTTTTGAGATTGGGATCATAATGGAAAATGATCGGCTAGGGCCCTACATGTTTTATCACTTAATAGCTGAAGCTGAATCAGTCACAGGTACACACGCTGCTGATTGAAGCACATGGATCGGGTAGTGAAGGTATATTTTAGAATTTTAAGTTTCATAGACTTAGGTGTAACCGGATTATTAGTGGATTTTCAGAAAACTCTAAATTTTAACTACATCAGATAACTAGTTCTGACCAGGACACGTGTTCTTCAGACAAACGACCACAAATCTATAACTTGATTCTTAGTAAAAATGGGTGTGATCTACATGGTAAGCTATATAGCAGCTGTCTTCCAATTCGTTAAAACACTTTTAATTTAAGATATTCTCCTAGTGCTTGATTATAGTTTAATCTCTGCACAACTTTTACAGGCTATGTGATATTCCTTTAAACATGTGTAATCCAGTATATTCGAATAAACACAATGTTACCAAAACCAATCCCATGCTATGTATGGCAGACACAAGATAACATAAACCTACAGAGATTAATATTACCTCTACAATTATCATGTTTTGTATGATTAAGGCAGTGCTAACCGTCTTGCTAGAATGTTTCCCGAATCTAATAAAATAATGTGGAATAGAGCTTATTCGCATTACCTTTGTTAATGGCATATGTGATTGTATAATTCGCATCGTTATTGGAGCCGTCTGATATGAGTGAGATATAAAAGATGTCGCTCATAATGGTCAATGATACAGTGTTATACTTTGATGAGCAGCTGTTAAATACGGTATTATGAAGGCTGTCAGAAAGGGAAAGCACATCCATACACCCTAAAAGTAAGAGAAAATAATAATACAATATATATTATGTTATGTAAATACCAAAATGCCACAACTACTACTACTACTACTACTACTACTACTACTACTACTACTACTACTACTACTACGACTACTACTACTACTACTACTACTACTACTACTACTACTACTACTGCTACTACTACTACTACTACTACTACTGCCAGGGTTGCTACGGCCGCTGATACTGCTACCACTACTACTAGTGATAATGTACCAGTTTTGGAATGTTTTACTGCTGGGACTAATTATCTATTTTGACATGGAAATAAATAATTCATGATTTCCCAAAATTCAAGTCATTGGTCTATTAGTATTGTTTATTACCATCTCCCGAAGTCTGAATCTCCAGAGACGTGTTTGATCCTGCTTCGTGGAGTTTTAGTGAATACATGTAGGCACATCGCTTCTCATATGCAGGCGGCTGAAAAGAGAGGCTTCCTTCCTGTTCTAGCAAAATCTCACGCTCAGTACATTCTGAAATTAAGACACATATGAATTGCATTGGGAACATTCTGCGTTAAGTTCACAGTAAAGATGGCATGACTTGTTAAAATGATCAATGCAGGCCATCGGTCAGGTTCGGGGTCAATAATCACCATAGTGTTAATCAACCTAGTCGTCTATGCATTGTGCTTGGCATGTGCCCGTTATCTATCCGTTAGCTGTACAGGCCGTATAAGGGACCGCTCCTGGATAGAGAGTAAAATGACCTTAACAAATATTGGCCAGCGCCTCTGTGTGGACCAGATGCTCACTAGAATTTGGGGTAGGCGGCGTACCGGTGCAACCCTTTTAATTGACTAATCGTATGAAAGTGTGGGATGCTCGGATACGCTGTGGGCCGTAAGTTCAAACAGCATGGGTGAGATGAGACATGGGCGCCTAACACGCATGTGTTCGTGGGCAGGTGTTTTTGACGGCCGGCGGCCTTGTCACGAAAGACGTGTCCCTGTTCCACGATGAGGGAGCCATGACGGCTATAGATGGAATAAGCAGGACATGAGCTAACGCTAGCGAACACAAACTGGCAACTCGGCGATGGCAGTGACCTCTGGCCACACCACAACAATGCTAGATGAGTGAAACTCAGCTGACTGACTGACCTCAACTGGATGCCGGCTCCAATTACCGTAAACTCACTCATGTGCATACTCAAACGCCAACAAACACCACCCTCACGTGCGCACACGCCTGCCCATTCTGCTCACAAAACGCACGTTCGTCTAAGCACGCACACAAACTCGAACATAAGCACCTGACGCAGACACGCACACACGCACGCACTCAAGTAGCTCACGCACGTACGTACGCATACACGCACGTGTGTGTGTATGCACGCACACACCTATATACCTATAGGTAGATCAATGTTCAAAATAAGATACGACTGTATACACCTGACCTGTTTGGGCCCTTTTGTGCTGTTCAAAGACACCCACAAATGACATAGCAGTTCTATACTCGACCTTCACTGTACTTCCAATGGTTGAATTGATGTATTTCTTTACAATGTTTTCTTGGTCTAATGACCAGATCAGTTTGTGACGACCATTTCGATCTTCAGTCAGGACAAAGCAGTCGACGCATTCAATAGCGACAGCATTTATATCTTTGATGAGTAGCGTGTAGTAATGTGTGTCTGTTTCCGGGATAAGGGTGTACGTACAGACTTCATGTATGCCTCTATTCACTGATGCCAGCATTCCGTGTGCGGCATTCAATTTGCAGTCACAACCTACAAAAACGGGACACTCACATTACCGATGGGTCTTACATATTTTGATAACAGATGTGCTGATAAAAATTATGTTCATGTCAGCACACTCTCAGAAATAAACCCATTTATCATGTAATAGTCCTAGACATAGCTAAGTGTCTTGTCTAAATATCATCAATGTGGTGCTCCCGGCCAGATAAAATGGTGGCGTAAGCTCAAATTAGTTCAAGCTGTCTCTTCTGATTTGCACTATGTTATTTCATATAGCAAGAAACAACCATCTAGCGTTAAACACACAACTCACATATATTAAATGATATTTTAACAAAGACATGATGTTGATTCAACTTATCTAAAAGTGGTTATGTTGCCCTGTTTGTTATTAGTATCTGCGTATGTGGTAGGACACGATAACGTGCGTAGGTTAGATTCGGGGGAGGTGGTTGGTGGGGTGGTCAATTGGGTGGGGTGGAGTGATTAAATCGGGATACCCATACCACATCCCGTCGAACGGATATCTGAAGGTTCTCTCCGCGTAAACATCACTCAATTTCCTCTGAGAGTGGGTCTGATGTATTATCGGAGGTAGGTATTTACATTTATGAATCAAGTGTGTGGACGTTTATGGAGTGCTGCATATAGGCCTCAGTCCTTACCAGGCCAGTCATGCAGTGGCAGCTGACAACCAGCATCTCTCACGGACACCCATCTTAATGGCATGCTATTTATAGTGTTAACACATAGCTTGCCTGTGAATTGCATGGTTCATTTAATTGCATTTAGGGCCAACGTTTCGTTAGAGAAGACGTTGCTAGCTTTAGTCTATTCGTATGGAGTTTGCGATGCATACCTTTCAGGGCATGGTTAGGAGACATGAATAGATCATTTTAAAATGGATAATCCACCCCTTAGTTGGTTTCGTAAGAAGCATATTTACCGCATTCGTGTACAAATATAGCACTTTCACGCATGTCGTATACGGAGATGGTAATTTCTTCATTCTTCCTGATCAGCAATGTGGTGTTCCCGGCCAGTTGCGACCACTCACCTGCTAGCCTCTGATCTGTTAATAAAATACGTATTAATAAATATTTCTCAGCGTCATTGAGAGCTAGTGGTAAATTTCATCCACCACCGTTAAATAAAAGAGCCAGGCTTTGTAGAATGGTTTAAACGTTGACATTGTTTATTTCTCTCTATTCGATATGACTATAAGGGAAAAGGAAAAAATTGTTACTGTGGATTCCGACAGAGAGATTACTGGGAATAAAGAACAATGGCAAGCCTCCTTAGGGGCACATGACGAGCATATGCAAAGATAAGTGTTATTGTCAAATCTCTCTAAATTATAATGGCTACATTACATGCTGTGGGAAGGATTGGTCTCATTCCTGTAAAGTCATGTTTTGTTAATTGTTTCTTAATGTATAATACGTTCTTGGAAGTTAGTACATGAACGGACAAATTCTCTAGTCATTATCACTCTCATTGAAAATGAAGTTATTTGAGATATTGTGTGTGAAATTTCCTAAAGGTGATACCGGCAATGAGTGGATATATGTCCATCTCACAATACCGTGACTCGTTCTTGTGCGAGGACTAGTCGAAAATTAATAATGTCAATCTTAAAATGTATGGCCTTTGAATCATGCTAATTTTATTTGACAAACATCATTGTCAACGGGTAGCTGATAACCGATAAAGATTTGTTTACATCGAAAAGCACATATTTGCACATATATTACTGAACTCGCAAGCGATTTAAGTAACACTCGTATGTATGATGTGCAATATTTAGCTTAACCTCTCTTGTGTCAACAGCGGCCCAAACCGCTCAATATATCACTTATGTAGGCCTATTAATTAACCAATTGACGATCAATATTTGTAAATCCAATCCAGTTGCAGGCCAAGATAAGACAATTTCTAAAGGTATTCCAATAGAATGTACAAAAAGGTCTTTCAATTTTCCTGTAAACGAAGTCTGGTTGAACATGATATGGTCAAGAAAATTCAAATCTGTGCATAATCAGTATCCAGTTGCAGGCCAAGAGGAGACTATTTTAGCAAATTTATCAGGGAAATGACCGGCTCAGTAACCGAGCCAGTCATTCCAGTGGTACAATTTCAAAACTAGGCTACTCTTCGCCTGCAAATGGAGATTACTCAACACCAGTTTTAGCATTAAATGGTTAAGTTGACACAAGATGGGTTAATATATTAACAGTCATAAACCTGTGCAGACACCACACATCTCAGAACATTGGCTCTTTTCACAATAATTTAATTTCATATGTGAACTAGCTATATCATATTAATTTTAGCCCAACGAAAATTAATTTTATGACTGAGGGAATATTATATATTTGCTTGTATTATTTAACTATTTCAGTAGTGTACTTGATGATATGCAGATCTGTCTAGAATATCAATAAGCTAGCATTAACATCGTAAAAAAAGAAATTCTAGAAATCCTAGGAAACACGATTTTGAAAACTGATAGCAGAACAAGGTAGAATTATGCAAGATTTGATAGGCGATAGGAAGTACACTGATTAACCGATTTCTGTTCAAACGAACTGGTATACACATATACGACAGTGGTCAACATACCTGACATAATATATAATTGCACGGGTCTTACTCCTTTTCCATTGTACAGATGTATCAAGACAATCACAGTTGATTGTTCGCCAGCTTTGAATGACCACACACATGGAGGACCCTCTGATCTAAAGCTATCGATTGGATAATTTCGAGTGTGCATGAGGAGACTGCATCCATTGCCCAGATTCCTCCACGTGCCACATCCAGATCCGCCTGAGCGTGTGCATAGATTGCTGGCATCTGTGCAAAAAATGCATTCACATGCTATATACTGGATGCTCACATTTCTTGGCGGAAAGAAAAACTAATCTTTTATTTTGAAAATTATTTGGTAATCGTCTGACATGCTAATGCTGTTGATTAATACTATACACCACACATATCAGACATGATTAACGCATGCTGAGGTAACGGTATGGTAGCAACAGGCTCAAGACAAATTAGTTTTAAAATATTTAATATCATTTCTGTATAATTGTCTTGAAATTGAGACACTGACGTTCATGAGATTACTGGTTAAGGCAGCAACAACTTCAGTTCAATTGTCCAATGGATCGATCCGACGTGACACTCAAGTACTTTTCGTCATAATCCAATACCTGACTCTGTAGCTCAGAAAACGTCCAACGTTGATAAGGTTTTAAATCAAACACCATTCTAGTGACTATTTCGAAACGCACTTGACTGGGAGATGGTTGTTGATTGACAGTTGTTTCAGCACCAATTTAGCTGATGGCACTTAATTATTTAGCTGATTATTTCGCAAACAATTGGCAGGAAATCTGTTACCGCTACAGACAGCAAAAATGCCCAGCCAAGTCGTTATAGCCAGAAAAACATCGTATGATCTAAGATCCAGAGCCTTGGCCAACTTGCAGAGTGCTATTACATTTAAGATTGAGGGTGTTCTTCTAAACGCTACCAGGGGGTGGGGTGAGTCGAAACGTGGATATGACGGTGATGGTGTAAATAGGTACCTCTAGAGTACCCCACCCCGACTTAAAGTCTTATCGAGATCCGATCCGATGAGTAGCGACGAGTTTAATATATGAGAGCGATGCCATTCTAAACACTGGCAAGTGGTGAATAGAATATCAGACTCCCGCATGGTGTGAACAACTATCCATAGAATATCCAGTCATCAAAGACACAGTTTAGTAACGATTTTAAGAGGAACGTTGGGGCATCACTCTAAAACTCACGAGGAGGTGAATAAAAATCGGGTCACGTAATGATCGAGATAATTACTACTAGAATATTCCCCTAAAGTATTATCGACATCAATTTATATAAGGGAGGAGTACCGATTTTAAACAAACCTCATAAGCCATCCTACTATATGTGGGAACATGTACTAATAGACAGCTTCATCTATAAGACGTAGCTCATAAATATTTTCCAAATGTATGTCCTGAACTGCTAACTTGCAAATGCAAATTACTCTGCAATACTAGGAGGTGCAGTTGTATTCAAATTATAGCGGATGCATTGTTTGTTAACACGTTAGCAAGAACATGTTTTCCGAGGATGATTTGCAATAAAGAATAACTTTCAGTGGTGTACTTGTTTTGTAAGGTGAAGATGGTATCGCATCCTAGCCTTCATGGCTGCCTGCCTGCCTGACTGGCTGGCTGGCTGGCTGGCTGGCTGGCTGGCTGGCTGGCTGGCTGACTGGCTGGCTGGCTGGCTGGTGGTTGGTGGCTGGTGACTAGCATGCTGGCTGGTTGGTTGGCTGGCTGGCTGGCTGGCTGGCGGACTGACTGGTTGATTGGCTGGCTGGCTAGTTGCCTGCCAGAATGCCTGCATACCCGCTCGCCCGCCCGCTATCCCGCCTGCCTGCCTGCCTGCCTGCCTGCCTGCCTGCCTGCCTGCCTGCCTGCCTGCCTGCCTGCCTGCCTGCCTGCCTGCCTGCCTGCCTGCCTGCCTGCCTGCCTGCCTGCCTGCATGGGTGTTTCGTGTCTGTCTGTCTGTCTGTCTGTCTTCTGTAGCTAAGAAGTACTTGCTGTGGCGGCACAAACAGATGCTTCCATGAGATAGGTATTCGAGAGATCACACACGAGGGCAATGCCACACGGTATTTCCCGCGCGAAGAGCGTGTTTTAGTTTTATTGCGCAGCTAGCCATGTAAGGTTCATTATAATAATATGCATGCTGCTAAAAAGGCGGATACGCGCCCTCTTGGGAATTGTTGAATTTCAAGATTTCAAGTAACTCAATTTCAAGACAACTATACGGGAACGCTGTTGCATATTTTAAAAACTAATTTGACGGGAGCAAAACACTTGTAGTCGAATAGCGAATGCATTACTCGACAAAGTAATCACAGCCATAAAAACGGTGAGTTAATTATCGATCGCAATGTTGTACATTTCTTCGTGGCGTGATAATAAGGAACCGCGTGACGACCGTGTTACATACGGAAATCAACATACCGATGTGAAATGGATTACTCATAGAATATTATTTGTAGAAGTAATTAGTCTATGGTAAGCCCATACTGAAGCCGTAGAGGCCTTTTTTGGCGTACAGCCAAGGCAAAGTGTCAATTTCACTCTTGCAGAACTAGCCTAGAGATGTTTAATTCAAGAGACTTCTTTGGCCAGTTTTACCATTAAATGGTTAAGTTGACACAAGCTGGGTTAACGAATGTGTACCAAGCTGATCGTGTGTGTGTATTTAACCAAGCTACACAAGGAGATAACGGCCAGACAGACATACATGGAAATGCGTGTTAGTGAATAGCAAGCTCGCTGTGTATCTAGCTGTATCCGCATGCTAGCACATCATAAGCTTACTATTTCGTTTCTTGTTCGTGAGTCAATTATAGATCGCCAAAGCAAATTGTTCATATTTCCCATCCGTACATATTGAACTGGTATGCCAATTACGAATCCGTTACTAGCAGAGCAACTCATAATAATCGTAAGAGCAATTAAGACGACGTTAAAACTAATAATGGCATTAATATTGAACATGGCAACACTCATAATGAGGTTACAATAACAATGTGTTTGTTTGTTTGTAGATAGTTTCCTCATTTGTAGATGCACCTCCAACATGGACTACGGGCGCAGGTTGAAATCACGCTAACATTACAGGGTAACAATACATTCCCATAACGCTGTGTATTTATATACATAAAACGCATTAAAATTAAAAGCCAATTGGTCACCATGGGGTGATTACAATTGTGAAACTATACATTTTTAGACAGCATGACAAACCACGAATTTAGCGGTATTGGTCAAATACCGGGATGTACCGAACTGCAGTTTACACAGTTTTACAATGCTTCTCAGTTCACTGCATATCTTCTCTCACTTTTAATCCACTGAGCATCTGTTTTCTTTATAAGTGTTAAGCACAACATCATTCTCTAGATATGTATTCAAGATATAGGACGATGCCGATACTGATTCCGATCGCCATGACGGTGATGATGACGAAGATGACAACGAGGATGAGGAGGGAGATTGTGTTGTATTGTACAGCGATAGATGGGAGGTTACAATGTTTCCTCTTTTTGTCAGAGTGCATACATGTTAATATTAATAGTAATAGTCAGTATACATTATTGGTAACATAATTAATTAATCTTTGTATAATCACCCATTTTATTATTCTTATTATCAGTATTGTATGGTGTTGTTGTTATCTTTGGTGTGGTCGTTATCATCGTCGTCGATGTCGTCGTCGTCGTCGTCCTCGCCGTCTTGTTAGTGTTAGTGTTAGTGTTGCTGTTGTTGCTGGTGTTGCTGCTGCTGTTGATGTTGTTTTTGCTGCTGTTGTTGTAATAGTCAATATACATTTTTGTTCAAATGATTAATTAATTAAAATATAATCACCATTTTCATCATTCTTATTATCATTTTTGTACCGTATTGTTGTTGTAGTTTCTTTTCTTGTTGTTGTGTTGGTGGTGGTGGTGGTGATGATGGTGGTGGTGGTCATCGTTGTCGTCGTCGTCGTTGTCGTCGTCATCATCGTCCTCGTCGTCGTTGTTGTTGATGTTGGATTTATTGCCCTCGTTGTTGTTGCTGTTGTCCTTGCCATTGTCATTGTCAGTTTCATTGTTGTTGCTCTCGTCGTCACCGCCGTCGTGGTCGTCGTCGTCCTTTGACGCAGGTGGGGAGGAGGGCGCAGATGAGGAGGAGGAGGAGGAGGAGGCAGCTGGGTGGTCGGAGGATGAGATGAGCCAGGAGGAGCCATATGAGGATGAGGAAGAGGATGAGGATGAGGAGGAGGAGGAGGAGGAGGAGGAGGAGGAGATGAAGCAGGAGGAGCCATATGAGGATGAGCAGGGGAAGGAGGAGGAGGAGGATGTGGTCAGGCGGAAGAGGAGGAGGAGGCGGAGGAGGATAGGGAGGAGCATGGGGAGGATGGGGAGGGTACCGATAATGATCAATATGGCGACGATGTCAGATGTAAGGACAATCGTCACTCATGCATGTCCGTGTGCCTGTCCCTATGGTTGTGTATGCGTATGTACATATATGTATGTATTTTTTTTATCTGGCAACGTGCGGCTTCAATTTCCATGTGCTAACCAGCCGACAGTCATGCACCCATTAGTTTAATGTGTTGATCTCCATCTCGTGGTCAGGGGATCGAACCGCCATACTGCAACTCTGCATAGCATCAGCAACCAGATATCTTTCCACTGGACCACCGCGCCAAGACAAAAATGTTCGGGTTAGCAGACCAGCTTTCACATGTCTGATACACTGACACACTGACGATTCATATGAGACTATCTGTGGATGCACCTGCCACGATTCAATCCTTGGCATTTAAGACTATTGTACTCTGACTCCATCACGGCTCTGGCAGTATATGTATTTTTATTTTATTGACGCACTGGCAACGTGCGGCTTCAATTTCCATGTGCTAGCTTAGCCGACAGTCATGCACCCATTAGTTTAATTTGTTGATCACCATCTCCCGGTCGGGGGATCGAACCGCCATTCTGCAACTCCGCATAGCATCAGCAACCAGGCATCTTTCCACTGGACCACCGCACCAAGACTAAAAAGTCAAGGTTTGGCCGACCAGCTTTCACATGTCTGCTATACTGACACACTGACGATTAATATGAGACTATCTGTGGATGCACCTGCAAGATTTCAATCCTAGGCTTTTTACGCCTATTGTACTCTGACTCCAGCACGGCTCTGGTAGTATATGTATTTTTATTTTATTGAAGCACTGGCAACTTGCGGCTTCAATTTCCATGTGCTAACCAGCCGACAGTCATGCACCCATTAGTTTAATGTGTTGATCTCCATCTCCCGGTCAGGGGATCGACCCACCTTACTGCAACTCCGCAACGCATAAGCTATCAGGAGGAGGAGGAGGTGGAGGAGGATAGAGAGGAACATGGGGAGGATGGGGAGGCTGCCGATAATGATCAATATGGTGACGATGTCAGATGTAAGGACAATCGTCGCTCATGCATGCACGAGGGCATGTCCGTGTGCCTGTCCCGATGGCTGTGTATGCGTATGTATGTATGTATGTATGTATGTATGTATTTTTATTTTATTGACGCACTGGCAACGTGCGGCTTCAATTTACATGTGCTAACTTAGCCGACAGTGCTGCACCAGTTAGTTTAATTTGTTGATCACCATCTCCCGGTCGGGGGATCGAACCGTCATCCTGCAACTCCGCATAGCATCAGCAACCAGGCATCTTTCCACTGGACCACCGCACCAAGACTAAAAGTCAAGGATTGGCCGACCAGCTTTCACATGTCTGATATACTGACACACTGACGATTCATATGGGACTATCTGTGGATGCATCTGTCACAATCAATCCTAGGCTTTTACGCCTATTGTACTCTGACTCCAGCACGGCTCTGGCAGTATATGTATTTTTATTTTATTGACGCACTGGCAACATGCGGCTTCAATTTCCATGTGCTAACTTAGCCGACAGTGCTGCACCCGTTAGTTTAATTTGTTGATCACCATCTCCCGGTCGGGGGATCGAACCGTCATCCTGCAACTCCGCATAGCATCAGCAACCAGGCATCTTTCCACTGGACCACCGCACCAAGACTAAAAGTCAAGGATTGGCCGACCAGCTTTCACATGTCTGATATACTGACACACTGACGATTCATATGGGACTATCTGTGGATGCATCTGTCACAATCAATCCTAGGCTTTTACGCCTATTGTACTCTGACTCCAGCACGGCTCTGGCAGTATATGTATTTTTATTTTATTGATGCACTGGCAACGTGCGGCTTCAATTTCCATGTGCTAACTTAGCCGACAGTGCTGCACCCGTTAGTTTAATTTGTTGATCACCATCTCCCGGTCGGGGGATCGAACCGTCATCCTGCAACTCCGCATAGCATCAGCAACCAGGCATCTTTCCACTGGACCACCGCACCAAGACTAAAAGTCAAGGATTGGCCGACCAGCTTTCACATGTCTGATATACTGACACACTGACGATTCATATGGGACTATCTGTGGATGCATCTGTCACAATCAATCCTAGGCTTTTACGCCTATTGTACTCTGACTCCAGCACGGCTCTGGCAGTATATGTATTTTTATTTTATTGACGCACTGGCAACGTGCGGCAACAATTTCCATGTGCTAACTTAGCCGACAGTGCTGCACCCGTTAGTTTAATTTGTTGATCACCATCTCCCGGTCGGGGGATCGAACCGTCATCCTGCAACTCCGCATAGCATCAGCAACCAGGCATCTTTCCACTGGACCACCGCACCAAGACTAAAAAGTCAAGGATTGGCCGACCAGCTTTCACATGTCTGATATACTGACACACTGACGATTCATATGTGACTATCTGTGGATGCACCTGCCACAATTTAATCCTGGGATTTTTACGCCTATTGTACTCTGACTCCAGCACGGCTCTGGCAATATATGTATTTTTATTTTATTGACGCACTGGAAACGTGCGCCTTCAATTTCCATGTGCTAACTTAGCCAACAGCCATGCACCCATTAGTTTAATTTGTTGATCACCATCTCCCGGTCGGGGGATCGAACCGCCATTCTGCAACTCCGCATAGCATCAGCAACCAGGCATCTTTCCACTGGACCACCGCACCAAGACTAAAAAGTCAAGGTTTGGCCGACCAGCTTTCACATGTCTGATATACTGACACACTGACGATTCATATGAGACTATCTGTGGATGCACCTGCAAGATTTCAATCCTAGGCTTTTTACGCCTATTGTACTCTGACTCCAGCACGGCTCTGGTAGTATATGTATTTTTATTTTATTGACGCACTGGCAACTTGCGGCTTCAATTTCCATGTGCTAACCAGCCGACAGTCATGCACCCATTAGTTTACTGTGTTGATCTCCATCTCCCGGTCAGGGGATCGACCCACCTTACTGCAACTCCGCAACGCATCAGTTATCAGGAGGAGGAGGAGGCGGAGGAGGATAGAGAGGAACATGGGGAGGATGGGGAGGCTGCCGATAATGATCAATATGGTGACGATGTCAGATGTAAGGACAATCGTCGCTCATGCGTGCACGAGGGCATGTCCGTGTGCCTGTCCCGATGGCTGTGTATGCGGATGTATTTTTATTTTATTGACGCACTGGCAACGTGCGGCTTCATTTTCCATGTGCTAACTTAGCCGACAGTGCTGCACCCGTTAGTTTAATTTGTTGATCACCATCTCCCGGTCGGGGGATCGAACCGTCATCCTGCAACTCCGCATAGCATCAGCAACCAGGCATCTTTCCACTGGACCACCGCACCAAGACAAAAGTCAAGGATTGGCCGACCAGTTTTCACATGTCTGATATACTGACACACTGACGATTCATATGGGACTATCTGTGGATGCATCTGTCACAATCAATCCTAGGCTTTTACGCCTATTGTACTCTGACTCCAGCACGGCTCTGGCAGTATATGTATTTTTATTTTATTGACGCACTGGCAACGTGCGGCTTCATTTTCCATGTGCTAACTTAGCCGACAGTGCTGCACCCGTTAGTTTAATTTGTTGATCACCATCTCCCGGTCGGGGGATCGAACCGTCATCCTGCAACTCCGCATAGCATCAGCAACCAGGCATCTTTCCACTGGACCACCGCACCAAGACAAAAGTCAAGGATTGGCCGACCAGTTTTCACATGTCTGATATACTGACACACTGACGATTCATATGGGACTATCTGTGGATGCATCTGTCACAATCAATCCTAGGCTTTTACGCCTATTGTACTCTGACTCCAGCACGGCTCTGGCAGTATATGTATTTTTATTTTATTGACGCACTGGCAACGTGCGGCTTCATTTTCCATGTGCTAACTTAGCCGACAGTGCTGCACCCGTTAGTTTAATTTGTTGATCACCATCTCCCGGTCGGGGGATCGAACCGTCATCCTGCAACTCCGCATAGCATCAGCAACCAGGCATCTTTCCACTGGACCACCGCACCAAGACAAAAGTCAAGGATTGGCCGACCAGTTTTCACATGTCTGATATACTGACACACTGACGATTCATATGGGACTATCTGTGGATGCATCTGTCACAATCAATCCTAGGCTTTTACGCCTATTGTACTCTGACTCCAGCACGGCTCTGGCAGTATATGTATTTTTATTTTATTGACGCACTGGCAACGTGCGGCTTCATTTTCCATGTGCTAACTTAGCCGACAGTGCTGCACCCGTTAGTTTAATTTGTTGATCACCATCTCCCGGTCGGGGGATCGAACCGTCATCCTGCAACTCCGCATAGCATCAGCAACCAGGCATCTTTCCACTGGACCACCGCACCAAGACTAATAGTCAAGGATTGGCCGACCAGCTATCACATGTCTGATATACTGACACACTGACGATTCATATGGGACTATCTGTGGATGCATCTGTCACAATCAATCCTAGACTTGTACGCCTATTGTACTCTGACTCCAGCACGGCTCTGGCAGTATATGTATTTTTATTTTATTGACGCACTGGCAACGTATGTATGTATGTATGTATGTATGTATGTATGTATGTATGTATGTATGTATGTATGTATGTATGTATGTATGTATGTATGTATGTATGTATGTATGTATGTATGTATGTATGTATGTATGTATGTATGTATGTATGTATGTATGTATGTATGTATGTATGTATGTATGTATGTATGTATGTATGTATGTATGTATGTATGTATGTATGTGTGAAGGGTGTCGTTGGGGTACCGAAGGGCATATTTACTGGTCAAATGTAAACCATCAAATGGACGAACAACAGGAGCATCACACATGAAAGTAGTACAATATCTCCAGTTCTTCTGCTAGGCTCTTCACCAAACTTGAGCGGGGCATATGTAATCATATGAGATATGTTTGGTGCTTTGACAAGATATTGTTATGTGGGCAATGTCTGCAGCAATAAGAAGCAATCGCCATGTCGTATGTTTTGCACCACCACAGACAATTACCTTGTGGGTTATGCGTGGTGCTTTGATAAGCAATTCCCATGTGCGTTATGTCCGGTTTCTTGTAAATCAATTGTCATGTGTGCTATGTTCAGTGATTTGAACGCAATTGCCATGCGAGTTCTCTTCCACGCGTACATAAGCTATTGTCATGATGGTTATGTTCCGTGTTTTGATAAGCAATTGGCATGTGAGTTGTGTCTCGTTTCATGACAATCAATTGCCCTGTAAGCTGAATCTGGTGCGAGGTAGGTTTGAAATCCGATTTCTGCTTTGGGGGCCTGCAATCAAGTTCTCTGCCATACATATCAGGTATGCGTGCGAGCAATGGCAACTAGACATGTATTTGGCAATCAATTACTTTGCCAAATCTTCCTGATGTCATATCAATCATGTCCTTTGATACTTCTTTTGTTTAAGGTATTAATTATCATGACATGATTATACAATATTTGCATCTAATTGCAACAGTATATATACCTGCATATTCTCCATTACTTAATATGATGGATGTGTATGATAGCCAATCTCACATATGCGCCGAGAATCGGCGATGGGCTTGTGTTTTGATGATATTTAATTGCTCAAGCATAAGTGCATATGTGCATATATCTCAATATGAGGCATGTTGTTGAGCATTGAGTATACGTCGTTGATTATTGTGCGGCACACACTTTGTCTTGGGCCTTAAGGAGTTGTATTCAGCATGTGTGTATTTCATCGAAGACGCTTAGCGTTTGTCGACAAGATGTTGTTCATTGTACTTACCTGGTGCTACAGTTATTCCAAAGACAAATGCTTTGTTGAAACGAGTCAAGGGGCGCTCAGTAAAGTCTAACCTCTCAATATCTGTGACGGCCTCTATCCGTGTGTAATACACACCGCCATCAGTGGATGAGTAGAGTCTGTCTGTTAATGGCGGCTCTCCGGCTGTGATAAAACCTATAGATAATATATAGATAGGAGATGATCTGAAAATATCATCTTACAATGGCAGGCGCTGTTTCCCCATTAACCTATTGAACTCTGGATTTCCAGAATCTCAATGCATTGATTACGTACGCAGGGAAGTTGTTAAACATTTGAAACTAATCTGGCAGTATTGTGCTGTTGGGAAATGCGGAAATAACACCAAGTCAAATGAGTTTGAAAATAATAAACACAATATTTGTTACATCGAAAATAATGTTGGTGTTTACCTATCCGGTTCAATGGCTTACTCACTCGCATCTAAGACAAGATGCCACTGAGAAGCCACAGTCATGCAAGCTTAACACATTAACCATGATATTTGTTCTAGGAAACTTCGATTTTCTCATAGAAAACGCCCATTTGAAGATCAAAAGAGGACTATTTCCGAAAATGTACGACTGAAGTGAATGGTGTGTGGATCAATCATTCCTATACTAAATTTTCTTCTCTTTGTCTGTAAATTGGCATTTCCCATGGCGTCTGCGGTAGCCGGCTTTGGCAGACCTGAAATGGGTAAACTATACCTAACGGTTTACTACAGCAATGCCTGCTCTGCTTATACACCGTAATGTATGAACTACACTTCGGCTGAATGGATTCATTAATACAGTGACGCCATAATCAATTGCCTCTCGTGTAGATTGATGTCACAATCAAAATGCATACTAAATGGTGTTTGCAACTCAGTCATGCACGTTGATCAGTAGGTCAGGTGTACGAATTATATGTCTTTGATAGATTTACTATTTAATAAACATTATGTTGAATATTTTGAAACTGATTTGACTGGTTGTTGTTGCTGCATATGGCAGCAACAGTACTCAGTCACACCCGTTTTAAGATATTCAATAGCGTATATGTGTTGTTACCTTGAAAATGGGATTCAGAAGAATTAGTGTTCAATATACACAGGTCTACGTAATATGCGCAAAACATTGGAGGAGATTGGTAAAAATGAGCGGGACATTGTTAGAAATCGATCCCTCTATGTTTCTGGTTCTAAGATAGACAAAGAAGAGTGAGAGAGATGCCATTCAAAGTTGCAAGAAATGCAGGGCACACAACGTCATGTAATGATTCAAGGATCAAGAAGGTCAATGTTACAGATACGTATATGGTGTAGATATTGTACTTCATTAGAACGCTGGTATACTTGTTTACCGTAACCTCCTATCTTGCTCATCAGGCCGGTTCTACCCCCCCCCCCTCTGTATCTCGCACCCTCCCTCTCTTCGTTCCTTCCTCCTCCCTCCCTGAGCCTCCCGCCATATCTATCTATCTATCTATCTATCTATCTATCTATCTATCTATCTATCTATCTATCTATCTACTTATCCACCCGCCCACCCACCCACCCACCCACCCACCTACCCACCTACCCACCTACCCACCTACCCATCCATCCATCCATCCATCCATCCATCCATCCAACAACCCACCCACCCAACCACACACCCACCCACCCACACACCACCCACCCACCCACTCAACCACCCACCTCTTCATCTGTTCCCTCTCTCTCTCTCTCGCTCTCTCTCTCTCTCTCTCTCTCTCTCTCTCTCACCCACCTCTTCCTCTGCGCTCTCTCTCTCCCCCCCTCTCTGTTTCGCACTCTCCCCTCGCTCTATCTGTCTCTCTCATTCCCTCCCTCCCTCCCATATATCCCTCCTTCCATCCCCCATTGATCCATGCCCCTTATATCTCTCTTTCTCAGACCCCCCCCCCCCGACCCCAACATTATCACCAGGAGCTGTTTAAGTAGTTGCTAACGGGCTTGCCTAAGATATCACCAGTTTGGAATCTAAGCCCAACAATTCCTGGAATTGACGTATGCGCGTCATGTCGTAAGAATGAGAAGTCTGGCTGGTAAAGTCCCACAATGTCAACGGCAACGATATTTCCAGTAACAGACCGTATTGGACGGAATATGGCGAACCAGAATTCGTGCAACCTGCCTGGGTCTCTTGGTATACGGCCGGAAAATATTTCCCATGCTTCCACCCGACCTGAACATGGAATTCTGAAAATAGATTCAAAGATGTCCAGAAGCACAACATCATACTATGGTTTGGTGGTGGAGGTCACATGGTGGTATGCGTGTGCGTGTGTGCGTATGTGCGTGCGTGCGTGCGTGCGTGCGTGCGTGCGTGCGTGCGTGCGTGCGTGCGTGCGTGCGTGCGTGCGTGCGTGCGTGCGTGCGTGCGTGCGTGCGTGCGTGCGTGCGTGCGTGGCGAGGCGAATAGAAAAGGCGAGCCCTCTGACAATCATAGACACTTTTGTGACTTAGGACAAACCCATCGGGAATGGCGGGTACATAAGCATTATAGCATCCCTGCTTGACGGACAAAAGCTAGCAGACACACAGCTATAGGCGGCAGACTATATTTGTATGGCAAATTGGTTCCATAGCTTTAAAGATGAGCTTTAGGCTATACATATAAATAAGTGTTTTTAAAGTACGGAGAAGGGTATTTTACCCCATGAAGATGCAAGTTTTCCCTGCATCCTTAAATGGAGTGTTATTAGTAGTCGTTTAGTCCCACTTTCTAACTGACTCAATAGTCGTATGATTGAACAATCAATAGGTAACTAGTAGCACACACCATTTAATACTACAAATAGTAATGTAAAATGAAGGTGAAGAAAAAGGGCAGTTCCGTCTATGTTGCTCTTAAATACAGATGTGTTTAAATTGATCTGCATAATTACAAACACAGTATGGAAGCAGCAAAATAAGTTAGCTATTCATATCTCAGAATGCAGGAAAGTGATTTTCAGAGCATCTAAGTCTACATAAATTTGACGGAGATAACACTCCACCCCAGAATACACCGCACACCCGCGTATTGGAGAGGACAATCCCATCCCAGACACCCCCCCCCCTCCCCACATAGCAGGAGGCGGGGCAGAGGTGGGGTGGGTGGAGTTGGGGGTGGTGTTTGTCGACATCACTAAACATCGCACTGATACTGCTTAGGACACTTGTAATTATAATTGGTATCATCTAAAGCAGTACAGTACACCTTTATAACCAAACCATCATTTACCGGGATCCCCCTTGAATCAGCACCATCAATAATCGACAGAATGTTTACTGCATTGTGTTAGCATAACCCGATGACGGGTAGTAATCAGTCCCTGTGGTCAACTATTATATCACCATATTATTGAAGTCGTACATCAATTCACCTTTCCAGTTTATCCATCCATCATGCGTCATAATCAACTAAGTGACGTGTATGCTGACGCCATAATTGTAGCATTGTCGACTGTGCGTAGTTCCTCCTTATGAGGGTCCGGTCCATGCATGAGGTATGAATCGGCCAGATGGATGTGATGGTTAGACCTCCGGGATTCCTATTCATTAGAGGTGGGAGTCAGGCGCTCCGAAGAATACAAAGACAATCTCGTGGATCGGCGGAACGGCATCATTCCAGTGAGGCCGAGCAGGCATTCCTGCATGCATCACAGTTTCATGCCACGGTTTCATCTGTACTTTTGGTTAACCTGGTGTGACAGGTATACATGATATCCATTGGTTTACACTGAATTATAGACTTAGTTCAGTGCAGCTATTGGTGCTGGTCAAAGACTGGTTGGGGTCGGTTTAAACCGAAATTTGAGGTTAAGTGAGAGCTACTGTCTCTAGTCGATTGACATCTCGCCAGGGAACGATTTATCTTTTTCCACAGCCTATTTGACAGATATGATCACGGATGGTCACCGGGGCTTCCTAAGGTTTAATATAAACTGATGTACAAGATATAAAAATAACCCTCTACTTAGAGAAGTGTTCACGGAAGTGAGGGGAGATGCCTTGCGTTGGCCTCGATTAATAGAAGTTCATCCAAAGGTAGTTGGGTATATAACGATGTGCATTGGGAGATGACACCTCCACGCCGTCTCCTCCGCAAGTATCATCTTTGTTGGAAAACTAATTCATCAAGGATTGCGGGCTGACATCCGCATACAGAGGTAACTCTGAGTTTGTCTAGCCTTCTTCAAACAAGAAGCTGTGCTCGACATCCTCGAACGACGTGATCTTCCCAGGAGCTTACCATAGCTACATGGAATGTACGTGGTCTGAGTGCAACATCAAAGAGTCAAACCTTAGGTGCAGGCTATGAACATTATAACATCGGTATAACATGGATTCAAGACACTAAAGTAGCTAAACACTCAGAGCACCAACTACAGACATGCCATAAACTAGTATTCATGGAGCAAAAACAGGCCGTATATCGGGGTTTAGGCTTCCTAATCGGGCCAAGGGTCTTGGACCATGCCATTAGTTTTGGATATGTTAGTGATCGCGTTGCAATCATCGACCTGCCACTACCCACGCGAAAACACACGACCACTAAGTGTCGCATTGTCAACGCATATGTCCCAACAACCGAAAAAGCCAAAGAGAATCGAACATTATTAGATTCCTTCGATGCAGAACTGAGCTCAGCCAATACAATCCCCGTTAGATGGCAACTGTTCGTGTGTGTAGATTGCGCACACAAGTGCAGGGCTTGGTTTATGCGTGGGTCGTATGGAGAGGGGGTACGCAACAGCAATGGAGATGTACTGGTGGCATTCCTTAGCTCCAATGGCCTATTTGCCACAAGTACGGCTGATCCCAAAGCGCCTAAAGGTTATAAGACTACAACAGCTATCTCCAATCAGATAGACTTCATACTATGTAAGACAGAAACAAAACCCCTACTTCGGAATGCTCGGTCATATGGAGGCACAGACCTCAATTCTGACCATAAGTCAGTCATTACACGCCTTCAGATGAACGATCTCCACTTGATGCATACACGCCATACCAGGCAAGAGGGTAGATTCACCTACAACTTACACAATCACTATAGAGCCCAATCGCTCATCAGTGACACCTGAACAAAGCCCTAACCAAAATACTGAAATCCATGAAATCATCCGCTACCAGCACCATACATGTTCTTTAAAAACAACCGAACTAGGTATACTGACTCCCCTCTAGTAGTAAAACTGTCAGCAGAACAGAGTGTTATGGCTGCGCATCTATCAAAGTGGCCAAAGTGAAGACTGCACCAAACTACGCCGGGAGTGCAATAACATTCTGCGCCACATTAGCGAATGCTTAAAAGATCTTGCTATTGAACACGCAGACGAACTCACTGCCATGGATGACTGTCACGAAAGGTTTTGCGCAGCCCGGGCCCTGGGAGTTACTGATTACACACCACCACTCACTGTAGACAGATCTGAAGGACACTTTATCAGGTCTGACCAGGGAAAGCCGAGGTGATTGGAGAATGGTTCAAGGAACAGTTCACTGACGATGATGAGCCCGTGCACCCGTTCTCAGGAGATCCCAGGCCATTACTAACACCAATTAAATCAGCGGAAGTTAAGAAGGCACTTAAAGCCCTGAAATATTGACGTGCATGAGCAATGAACTATTCAAATATGCAGGTAACATTATCTCATAACCGATCACGCGCCTACTTAATTCAGCTTTTATGCACCACTTTCCCACCGATACTGTAGGCCAAGCCACCCTTATTGCACTACCCATGCCCAAGAAGCCACCTGGCCCCAAGCCAATCTGCAGCCCAATGTGCTAATCAACAACATACGTAAAATCCAATCCAAGGTTACTCTATGCCGTATCCGAGGCAAGATCGATAACTTCAACCGTGGACGCAGCTGTGCAGACATTGTATGGGCTCAACACATGCATGTGTCGGTAGTCATGTCCAAACACTGGGATTTCCACAAAATGGACATTGCCAGGTCATGAGCATTTGACACAATTAAAGTCTCAAAGATCCTAGAATTACTACGCCAGGCCAGTTGCAATGAAGTTGAGCTACGACTAGTGAGACGACTGCTTGCAGACACCAAGCTGTGAGTATGAGTCAAGTCAGTGAAGTCTGTAGACTTTGCGACATCAATCGGCTCCCCACCGGGAGATGGTCTATCTCTGGTGCTTTTCACCTGTTACCTGGCTGCTGCATCGAAATCCATACGGGAAAGTCCCACAAGACCAACACGCCCTCCCCCCCCTCCCCCAGTGTCAATAATGGGTATGCGCTTAGAGATGGAATATGCAGACGATGTGGACTTCATAGATGGGGAAAAGAAACCCATTGACGAACTTCTCCCAATAGCTGTAACAAAACTAATCTACTGACTTTTGCTGAAATCATAGCGTCAATATACCACCTTTCACTAAATTATGGGTACCCTCACCTGGGTGATTCGAGCTGCAGTCTTCAGGGTGTTGCCCCTATGCCTGACGGCTTGAATATGTGAAGAGTATTGGTCTAACTTGCTTATTATATACAACTCACATGTACTGGCCAGTGGACCGTAATCACAGATGACCGCTAGACTCGAATGTTAATTAGTCATAACGTAATTGATTACCATTTATAGACACGCATAATTGCACACTAATATATGGTAATCAATTGAGTTGTGTCTAATTAGCATTAACAGACCCAGATCAGAATAAATTTGCTTTCTGGTTGACTGGAATGATGACCGCCAGACAGTATTGTTTACACTTATTGGCAAGCTCAATCGTGCATTGTGAATCTTATAATGTATTCCCTATGACTCATTGCATATGCATATCTACATGATTGTCGTAAGTTCTACTATTTGGTTCTTCTGTACTTTTTAGTTTGTCTGTGCATGTGTAAGTTGTATTGGGATACATGCTAGAACCACCTCGGTGTAGCTAGTACAATAAATGTAGGTTCGGTCGTTTCCACCCGGGGATTACCCCTTGGCAGGAAGCCGGACCTCTGAATCCACAGTATGCATCTGTACATGCGACCTGTGCGGTTGGTGGCTAGGAGGGCGTTACCATAAAATGTATACGCATACGTACTGATATAGTGTGCACCTGCACGTGCCTGACCTATCTGCCAGCAGTGCCTTGATCTATAATGGCTGGCTTGCCTCATTATAAATTCATATAATTCGCGTTTTCGTAATAAACAACCAATAGGAGACATAGTCATAATTGTTTGGGTTTCACGAATCTGAAACCTATTTATGAATTGACTCAGTATTAGCTGAGATATTATGCTTAAAATGTTTCCTTAGTCGAACGCGCAAGAATATGTCATCCGCTTCCAGCAAGTTCATACAGCATGGAATTCTGGTCACTTGGTCATATTCCTGACTCATCCCTCGCATGCTGATTGGTTCCTTAAGTGTCACTGCATTACTCCCTGGCATCTCTCTATATAAGATGTTTTCTCATATCCGTGTGATGTGCTGAACAAACTTGCTTATAGCGTGTTAGGATTAACTTTGCCAAGCGGTTGTTGTATTTACAAGTCAGTAAATGTTCGTCCATCAGGTGCACGGGTAAAGTTTGTCTTGCCACTTTTCTCTCCAGAGATTCTAAAATACCAGGATCCAGCCAGTCCATTTCATCTTCCTGTGTAACAGGAATATTCCTAGAACTACGGAACTGTTATTCGTCCTTCTATAAACACCTGAAGCTTTTACTTGGCAGTAGGCTTGTTAACACTTCCTACCGCAATAAATTAATCACAGTAAATTCGACAAGTATATTCTCCACTCGTGACATCATATATTGTTCCGGTACACCACTACAGTGAACCCATACATCTCTGCAGAGTCCTTCGTACCTTTGATTCTTCAATTTATGAGATGGTTATCCTATAGGCCTCTTCATAATTTAGGGGTAGGGTGGTGGTGACCATTCGCAGCCCTTGAGCAATTTCAGATTTTGCGGAAAAAACCTTAAAATGCTAATTTTACCTGTATTCCTTGTTAACTATTCATACCAAAGGCATTACATTTACTTGTGGTAATATTTGCTCATAGGTTAGGTATTGTGCATTCTATTGTGTATTCTCAATGGCTGAACAATTCAAGATATTAACCCTTTTCTCCACGTTTTGCATAAAATACTAAGAAATTCTAATTTTATACTATTTCTTGCAATGTATTCATACCGAAGGAATTACATTTACTTGTGATAATGTTTGCTCATAAGGTAGGTATTGTGCAGTTCATTTAGGTACGATTTTATAAATATTAACCTTTTCCTGGCCACGCGTTTTAACGCATTTGTTGAATCTGTGCTGTTAAAGCCCCACTATCACACTAGGATGCTTGGAAATAAAAAATCTTGTTATTACTCTCGGTACATGTAAATTTATGCTACTGAACACGCGAGCACCCTACAGTGTAACACGTACAGAACATAGTGCACTGTAGACCGTTGACCCGACAACTACACTTTCTAGAATTATACGGTATTGTACTTTGGCAGCCACATCGGATCATTTCAAGGATATAATCTGGGGCGACATTGACACCATTCGGAATAGTAGTTGGTGTTACTGATTTGTTACCAATGTCTTCCTTCCATCCTAAGTCCTCTGGGTCTAGTAGTGGCAGCCGAATCGATTCTAGAGTTCGCCCCAAGATTACCTGGTAGTGAGCCCTCTTCACATTTTCTGTGAATGCCTCTGTTGTGGGTGGTATGGCACACAGTGTTGGCAATGATGTATGTCCCTTGCCGTGTTTTGTACCCCACATATATACTCTTGTTTCTGACATGTCCTTGGTTATCGTTATGCCATAACAAGCAGAAATGAAAATAGTAGCGTGTTCCATGGCATCGGTGAAATGTGCGTCTACCTTGCCGATTGCAAATAAATCATATCCAGACTTCAGAGCTTTAACAACTGATCCCTTTCCTATTCCAAAGTAACATGCCACTGTGCCACATCCTGGCAGAGCATGGGCCGGGAGGAGTTCATTCGTAATGTTACCATGCTTCTCTACTGTCAGTTTAATGTCTGCAATTGCCCTCTGCTTACTGGGTGATTCCATGCTTAGTGGCAATTTAAGGTTTTGTTTATGATAGTAATACACAAGGACCACAAACACATCTGTGTCATGTGATATTACTGACAGTCTGCTTAGCTTCACTTGCGCACTTTAAAACATGCTACACACTAATTATGTCTGCTTCTTCGTGGGATGTCGCTAGATCATATCTAACCCGTATGTCCTCATTAGCTATTTCAACAGAACATCGGTCTTCTCCAGTGACTACCAGCTTGTGTTTCGTATTGCTATGGGTGTGAAACAATCTGTCTCGAACTAGTTCATCACAGATGATTCTAATCAGTTATTTTTTTATTCTCTACAGAAGACAAGACAATCTTTTGTGCAGGTAGCCTTGTCTTTAAATTCAGGTGATGCGGTCGACTAACGCCAGTTTCCATTCCGTCCCTTGTGACAGACTTCATACTGAAGCCATGGTACCTATCAAACACCAGATAGGTATCACTGTCCGCCACGTGTGTAGTTACGTTTCTTGGCATTTGCTACATAATCTGCCACTGTACCATCTGTTGGCCAATGAATTGTCCATAGAAGGGCTAAACCATCAATACCTGTTACATCTGTAAATCTAGAATTTCTGCTAGCCACTTCCATGTGTAAGGACCTTTTCAGCACTGATTTGCCCTTAACAATCCGCATCCCATCTTCTGTGAACATTGCAGTCGGTACTGGAGCAAGTTCATGAGAAACGACATCTTTTATATCAATGTCACGATCACTTGACAATAAAGCTATACCCCTCGAATATATTGCATTCAGATCGCACACTTTTGAGTCGCCAACTTGTACTGCTTTTTTGTCTCTGCCAGAGTTGTCACCTTTTTCGATATGGTGCTGTAGAAACCATCAGGCCAGTTTTTCTCAAAGTCTACCAGCAATGCTTCTCCAATGCTTACTGCCTTATGCACATTAACGTTGTGTGTACCAGTTTTGCCACTGCTAATGTTCACTATTGCATCAGGGTGTTGCTTTGGATCCAATGGGTGGGTACACGTGACCAACTTCTGGTGTATTCCAGCTCTGTCCTTGGCGCCTGCCTCAATCCGTGTCTTGGTTTCCTCCTTGTGGTAGATTTGATTACCACAGGCACCCCTCCATCTCAGTAAAGCATGCTTCAATCTTGCAACACAAATGGCGACTCGGTGCCGAAACCTTAAGAGCGTCTACCTTGAGTGTTATTCCTATGATTCCACCACTACTGTGTCCATATCTCCCAAATGCAGATTCTATAAATTGATCACTCCAGATCCCATTCCAAATACCACGGATATGGCGTCCCACATCTCACCATTCATGAAGTGGCTCAGAACATGGGGAAGGAGTTTCCCCATTGACCGGATGTTGTATAGACCGTATCGCGCATAATTCACATGCCCGGTGGCAAAATAGTAAGGCAGCATCTGTCTGAAAGTCACAAGGTGAAGGAGCCATTCTCCTTCACGTTCCGCCCTGGTGTACGCCATCATTAGAAACACTGGCTTAACTAGGACATCAACCCAGAGTTTCACTGTCTTGCTTTGGTTTGCTCTTTCCTCGAAGGCTTCTAGCAGATTATCAATACTCTCAAACTGATCACTATTTATAAGATTCCGAACAACCTCCTCAGCTAGCATCCGTAGTGCACATACATTTTGTGAGAACATTTTTCCACTTAACATCTTGGGCACGCCTCCAAAAACCGCTGTCAGAATATTCGACGGTCCACTTTCAGCCATCAGTGAACCTATAGCTCCCACAAAACGCATTAGTGCATGCATTCCTCCAAGTCGTAAATACTTCTGTGAATTTCTGTGGATGTGCCCATAGAACTTGTACTGCAACCCGGTAGAGTTGTTGGTCACAGGTTAGAATGGTGAACTTCTGGCCAGTATCAAACGTTCGTTGCTGTGCCCTAATCATGGCTGTCAGCATAGTGTCAGGGTCAGATGGCTTCATGTCAATAATGGGTTCGTATACGGCCTTTGTCTTGAACTGTACTTTATGACCTTGTTCTCTGCTCAGTCTGGTGTTGTAGCCTTGACACTCTGGAGAATCGTCCTTCACAACATCCTGCACAAATCTAAAGCCCTTCTCCAATGCTCTCCTTTTTACAATGGCTTGATGAGCTAGAGATTTGAGAGACAAAACTGGGTGTGGAGCTCCTTCTGGCATAGCCGGCTGCTTGGATCCATGTTACCTATGGATACTTACATCATATGGAATCTCCTGAGACATGCCGTCCTTATGGATTCGCTTTATTTTTATCAATGCCACTAGTTTCTTCTTCTGAACTCTGTCCCCGTGTTAGGAGGACAGCCAAGGAATGGGTAGACTGCTTCCCATTCTGTGAGGCGATATCTGCATCAAAACTGTCCACATAACCTGGACTAAACCATTATCAGCATTTAATATGCCGGACATTTTGACATCTGCTAAAGCTGCTCTTGCAGCAGACCTCTTGAAACGTTGGAATTCAGTATAAGAACATGTAACGCCATATGTATACATGCCATTTTAGGAGACACTTTTGCTAACAGCCGTAGTAGAAAGTCACTGGCTGATTCTTTTGCCAGTTCTTTATTGATGCTGATATAATGATCCTTGTCCATTCGAATGATTTTTACTTCATTAAAAATATGTTTGCTGGCTTTTGTTGCGATCAGTTCTAATTGATCATCTTCATCACTCACACGGCAGAGTGTCCTTGATGCAATGCTGCGAAATACAATTATATTTGCTATGCCAGGTGACGACAGCACTAGAAGATCGTCTCCGAATTTGTCCTTGAGTTTTTGCACACGTGTCTTATGGGAAAGTTTGTCTCCATCACAGTCTACATAAGCTGTAAACAGTTCTACGGAATTCCACATTCTCGACCTATCATTTGTAACCATTTGAACAAGAGTCTGAAAAGGAATGTATTCGTCAGTGTCACCTGAATTTTTAGTATTTTCATCTTCAGCAGTTAGTGACCTGAATGAGGCAAATCTCTGTCGACAGTCAACATGGTAACGAGCATCTGCCGCATGCAGATCAGTTAAAGCACCCTCGACACGATGTCGAATACTCCCTGCGACATCATCGTTTCTCTTGTCACAGAGTTCTAAGATGGACTGTTTTGTGTCAATTTCTCGCCACCTGGATGGGTTCTTTTTGTCCCATTGATATCACACGTATCACCACAGAAAAAGCAGTGTTGCCAGAAATCGAATATCTCACCAGAATCTCTTGACAATGAACGTCTTGTGACATTTCGTGGAATTTTTAAATCAGTTTCTCCATCAGTTTGACGTTTGTAACGATCAGTTTGTCTAGATGATGTGTATGTAGACATGCAAGTTTTGTGACATATAATAGTTAGTTCGCTGTTCTGATCTAACGATTTCTGAAGCTCAAAATGTTTTTCATCACCGTATATCTTGCTACATCTTATAATGTTACTTACTGGAACGGCTGTCACCGAGATTAAAGCTTCCCTCTTTGTTTGACAATTGAACCTCCAATTGATGAAGCACACTTCACGATCGGATTCCATCATATATAGAGGCTTAAACAAACTCAGAATGATATCAAGTATATATGCACCAACAGTGGCGTAGTGAAGGTGGAGGGGTCAGGGGAGAATTCAGTGTATTTGATTGCTGAGCATATCTTAAAATATAGTCATAGTTTGTCCAAACGTAAGATATTATAGCAGACGACCATGTAGAAAATGGTTTGACATCGTAAAATGTGAAAAAGCGTTTTCAATTTACGTTAATTGACACTTTCTGAAATTACCCCGGGCGATGTATTATTATAAAATTATCGCTAAAGCTTGTGTTTACTAATTATTGTGTGGCCAGGAAGGGTTATTATTTATTTAGTTCTATTACACTGAGATACATAATGTATGTCTCTAGCTATAGGTATACAATTAAAACAATTTGTATTTTCAAGTAGGCCTATCCTAATGTAATAGTCCGACTTTGAGTGAGAAAATTCGACAAATGCGTTAATAAGCATGGGCAGGAAAGAGTTAATTTTTATCAAAATTATATTAAAATAAACTGTACAATAACTCCCTTATGAACATACATTACCACAAGTATATTTAATACCTTTGGTATGAGAACTTAACAAGGAATAATGGAAAAAAATCCAGGTTCACCAAAAAATCAGCTTGTGGCTCCCGGACTACTAAGCTACCATCGTCATCTTTCAGTTTCTCTTCAAGTTTAGCTTTAAGAGAGCAGAAGATTCCATAAACCTGAGATCACATGCCTTCACCTGACGGGAGCCCGACTTCCGGCTGATCAGTAAGAAATGGAACACTGGTTAGAAATTGCCCTCATGATTTCGTCGGTAATCCGTAATTCTGACTTCATCATGTTTAATTTTGTGAACACTTATATGCACTACTCTTTTGAATATCTTTCATGTCGTAAAGATTGATCATTTTATTAGTATCTAGCTAATGTCCAGTTTCCATATTACTCATTCAGTATCAGTAATTCAGCTGGGTTTCCAAATGCATATCTATATGGCACAGGGGCATAGCAATATGGAGGGATAGATGAACACACCAATACGGATGGAAAGGCATTGACACAACCACGCAAGCGCGCACGCACACACACACGCGCACGCACGCACGCACGCACGCACGCACGCACGCACGTACGCACGCACGCACGCACGCACGCACGCACACGCACACGCGCACGCACGCACACACACACACACACAGGGACGCATCAACATCAAAAACGTGTACGTGAATGCATGCACACGCTTGACAACAACCACGTCCAGACACGCACACTCGATTACATGACTATAGGATACGATTGGATGATCGACACCCCCAGTGATGCGTGACAGTCTCGATGGGACAGATCACGGCCCTTACCGCAATAAATGGGCACATATGGATACGGAGTATTCAAGGGGAAGCAGGAGAAAAATTGGTACAGGGAGCTAGCCACATGGGCGGATAGATGGGCACACCAATACGGATGGACGGGGATTGACACAACGCACGTGCGGACGCGTCAGTATAAAAAACGCACACATGAATGCACGAATATCCTTGGTTATAGCCAATACAGTTTTCTATCTATAGATAATAAGATTTGTCCTGGGTCCATAAGCAATTGTGTTTGTACCTTCTTCTTGATATATCAAAGTGCCATGAACATGAGAGCTGTACCCTTGCCATCTCGTGTCTCCTCATTAATGGCAATGTTGCCGACTGCAGCATGTCCAAATCATCCTGGCATAATATTTGAGGGTAGGAATATATCTTCAGCTGTAAATTGCTTCATGCCACGTATGGCAAAAGCAGTGTCTAGTCGGCACAAATCATTCTAACCCATACGGTGTCCTTGTGAATGCAGCATATCAATCAATTTTCTGTTTCTTCTAAGGTGGTCGACAAAAACAGCTACGACGATATTTTTGGCAAAAAATGGAAAAAAGTTTCCATTTCCATTGCCAGGAATGTGTCTGGAGGTGTTTCCTTGGGGCCGGGAGACTAAAAAAGACTGTGTTGGCTGAGGATTATGTACTGTACAGGTTGTATTCCCCTCTTGAGGAGCTACCTGCATGCTGTTGTATAGTATTAGCAGATACGCCAGTATTCTTAACAGATGATGGTAGCAGCTTGGATATACGGTGTTTGCTAGGCACTGGATAATCATCTTTAGATACAGTGGGGGACTGTATTGGGTAAGAGGCAGATGTGGCTTGTGATGGTCTTTGCATATTTTTGTGTTGTAAGTTCTGTCTGGATACTTGGTGAAATTACACACTGGAGATCGAGCATGAGCTAGAGCCTCTGCGCGAGGGGTTGTTTGACAATGGCCATGGTGTTGTTGTGCCCTAGGCTGATTTTCAGATAGATGCTTATTGTCTGCTGTTCTTTAAGTTTTGCATCATGCATATCAGGCCTTATAGATACTGTTTTGTGTTACAGCTAGAATACTTTTATGAGCTTGTGTGTCTGTTCTTGCTTCCTCTTCTTATTTACCAAGCATCAGTAGTCCTAGGAAAAGGAAAAGGTAATCAGGTACCATTGTTTCAACTCACTGATGGCATATGCCTTTTCAAATCAATACATGTATGTGTTACTAGACCTTGGCATTTGCGCACTGAACAACGCAGAGCTAGAGTGGATTGAAATAGGACTACGTTTGCCGAATGACCTTGTGGAATGACAAGAGCAGCTGCTATTGTGTCTTCAGTGGGGTCTGTTTTAGTGAAGCTATGTTGTTGATTGCTGCCTTAATGTCAACGTTTATACAATACACATATTCAGACTGGTTGACAGAGAAATGAAACTGAAATACCACTGTTTGGTCATACTGTTTATAAGCCTATTATAAGCTTTTCGGCATGATACTGTTGGTAAGCTTCATAACCACACGTTTTAGATGACATCAAGAAACATGTAATAATGAACTTATATCATATGCCATACCATTTTTTCTAAGTTTTCTTGAACATCAATAAGACGCAGCTAAATGCTTTTGAAAATATATATGAGATTTCTATTCTAGCATCAGCAGCTATACCTCTTATGCGTTCTGTGTTTATGAGTAAATGTGGCTGGCAGTTTTTGTGATATTTTCCTTCTAATGCTACACGTTCATGGGTAGAGACCTTTGCTACTAGTGTTCTATCCCCAATTCACGTTTCCAGAGTACCCGCCCATCATATGATGTCATAATGAACTGCGTGATGTATACAATGACATCATCATGAATGACGCCCTGAATGACGTCGATAAGTACGTCACGAACGCATATTTGGTGACGGTATATGCGTTGTTGTACACATTGTTTGCTTTCACTATTTAATAAATATTCTGTTGAATATTTTGAAACTAATTTGACCGGGCGCGGTTGTTACAAAATATTCAACAGCTTCCCTGTATAGTTTTCAGGAAATTGATAGCTAGGGCATTCGGAGATCGAACATCCCAATACGGCGAGGTGTGGGTGGAGCTTAGCTAGTGATGGGCGGGGCATAGCTAAAAATGGAAAGGTCCATTCCCTTGTCAGCTGTGCGTATTTTGTCTTGTAACAGGAGAGTAAGAATATTAACCAAGTGGCAATCACCACGTTTCTTTGCACAGTTGCAATTGAAAAATCTGTTCTTCTCGAACGGCATTGCATCTGGCCTGGTAGTAATGTGAAGATGACTAGGATCTGCTGATGTAGATGGTTCTGCCTGCATTGCTCCGTCGTGTATAGTGGTTGTAGCATAAACTGTGATAACTGATAGGAGCACAGAATCCATTCTCAGTGATTGTGATATACTCCTAATTTACATGGTTCGTCCTTGTTCCCCCTCCTGCAAGTGTGCAATGTATGCACGCCATGCTGTGTAGGAGAAACTAGATTGTCAGTACCTCTCATTAACCAAATAATGCAGATGGTCTTGACAACTAACTCTGTTCTGCTAAACTCTTTTATTTTACAGGTGAAGGGCTGATATTTATACATGGGTTGGGGTCAATTTTCCAGAATAATTTCATTCCCCCCCACCCTATTGCAAGTATGTTTGATGAAATTAATCTTTTATAAAATTGTATCCTCTTGCCAGCAAGAATATAAATCTAAGCAATTGTCTTCGAATAGGTATATTTAGTAATAAATGGGAATTCAGTACCTGCAGCGCATTAATGTACATAGAATAGTTAGCTGGTAGCTCTTCATAGAATTATCAACATGTCCTCTGCTTTACAGCTTTTCATTTACATTGTCGGAAACAATAGATTACGCTTCAAGTTAAAACGCATTTTATTTTTACATTGACTGACACTTTTCGAATTTATGCCGGAACAAATGTGCTTGAACAAGCGGATGCTTAATCTATATGAAAACGTAGTATACTTCGTGTATTGATTCATTTTAATATACAAGAGCCTACATCATAGAATGGTTTTGTACCTAAGGATATGCAGAAAACATCTTATTTAACAAACCTGAAAGAGTACTGTGACGTCGCAATTGTTTACTATTAAAGCAATATTAAAATCCGAATATATGTTGCATCACTCATATAATTTAATTAAAATAAATTATACGTATATTATATGTCAATAATTAAATACTGTGGGAATTCTTTAAAAATGTTGGCTATCATGGCCAATATGATTATTTCTAGGTGGTTATATTGTGTATAACTTGCCGGTGGGTAGCCGTATTCACCCCCATGTTCACCATATATTTTGCTAAAGGGGGGATATATACCCTGCATTTGGTACCAATGAACCCTCTCTTACTGAGGGGTGCAACGGAAATCATAATTAGGCTCTTTCTGGAGAATGGCCGCAAGACTGCACGCCCGGATACGCACAATCGACAATACGAATACAGGATACCGTTGGATGATCTACGCGCCCAGTGACACGTGAGGGAAATGATGAAACAGGCCGCGAGCCTTACAACAATATATACCACTAAAATCAGTTACCTCAGTTTCGGTTTTCAAAACAAATCCTACAAAGACATCAAAACGTGCAAAACCAATTCACCACATACTATTCATTTGGTAAAGACGCGGAAAGATCACAACATGCAAACTATGAAATAATTGCAGCCAACTAACCAATGATCTGTACAGATATCACCGACTTGAACACCCAAACGGCTCTTATTGTCAACGCCCAGCAACTGCTTATCATTACTTTTTTTTAATGTCCAAGATGGCCAAATGAAAGACGCGATTTATTTGATTCCCTTTATGAAATTACCCCAAATATTTCCCTGGACATGTTCTTGCAGGGAAGTAATACATTTTCTACTGAAGTTAATGAAGATTTACTAAGAAACATACATAACTGTATAAGGAAAACAAAAAGGTTTTAACATTATTGAAAGTTTTTGTATAATTTGTCTATCTATAAACCTATAACAGGTCAAATGTTAATGTTGTGTATTTGTGTATGGATGGTGATCATTGCTGATGTGCTTGCGTAGCATTCTTTCCCGCAAATTGACAACCTATGGACTTTGCCGCAGCCCCATACGTCTAGGATGTCCTAGTAAACTAGTTACTCTTCTTTCAGAACAACTTGAGAGCAGCTGTCAAATTATTATATTATATTTTTATTATTATATTTATTATTATATTTTGTGCTCTCATCATTGATATATCAGACTTTCATTATTACATTATGTATTAATGTGGTAAGCTGTCAATATTATTTACATAGAATTGTATGGCAGCTGCCCTCATACTCTGTCCTCTGGTCACGAGATGCATTGGAGTTTTGTGCAAGACCAACAATTTCCGCAATGTGTTCGCCTCCCTTGCTATACCCACACTGATAGCTGGTTCATCTGTAAAACACATTCAACTTCACTCATTCTCTAGTAGTTGGTCCCTGTTGTCACCTCCTGGAGCATTTCGAACAGGCTCTCTTAATGATAGCAATCAAACCAGTAATCATTGCTTTCTTACAACAGGGCTATTTTGTTATCTGATAATGGTTGAATGTGTATATGTGACTAGTTAGGATATGATCTCCCGAGTGACATTTCTGCTCTGGCCTCCGATCATCTGAGTATCAGGTTCATTTAGTTGGATAGACCTTTCGCTCATCAGACCAGTATTTATTGCACACAACCCCAGCTCATACATTGTAGACCAACGAGGATGATAGACATATGTCTGGATAGCAATATCTTGCCCTGTACTTTATCCCAAGTATGTTGAAACGTCATAGGAACTCGATATACTCATAGCAAACTGATGGAGTTCTCCATCTCTTATCATACGTATGATATTCCATCCGGAATTTTACAGATATCCGCACATCGTTCTCGTCCACTGCATGTAGGGAATAGCATCTCATTCGATGTGGCATAGTATGATGTGACCTACATCTTAGTTAAAACATGTACGTGTTCTCGTAATTACTCATAATTATCATTCATGACACAGTCTATACACTGTTATTTTTGTTATTTGTGTTTGGACAATTTCTAAAAAGGGTATTAAATTTCCGTAGTTGAATTCTCTGCATGCTAAAACATCAACATCGTGTTTCTCTTTAGTTATTGTTTTAGAATGTAACGGTTCTCTGACTCCTACGATTCCGATGGAAGTTAGCATTTCCATACTCCTCCTCTCAAACATATGCAGTCAATCCAGAAGCAAGGAACACGGCCTCTGACATAACAGTGCAGCTAAACCTTTAGGGCCTGAATGGATGGCTGACCCTACATGGACATTACTATTCCATTGGCTCGCTACAGGGGCAAAAACTGTTTGAAGGTGGCCCAGTCTCCACCCGGAGACAGCTGCGCAAAGCGGATCTGTCGTCCTCGGATGAGGATGGGAGACCAATTCCGCAGGTGACTGCCAGTGACACGATATGGACGCGCGATACACTTGCTCCAACTCAATTTACACATTTGCAAGATAATAAAGTACGTGCACAGGTTAGCTCAGCTCCACTTAGCAGATATTTGTTTGGGCCACCATGCCTACGTTTCACAAGTGTGAATGCAATACTTCGGTACATTCGCTGGATTAGTTAATTCAAGAGAATGATGAAGAGATCCAAATTTGTTACTCTGACGTAAACTCTGAAATATGAATACATGCGTATCAGATCAGCACGCTAGGTGCGCTCCTTAATGATAATATCAGCCATTATCAACAACACCACTCGGTGGGTGAAAATCTGTTTAGTCAATGTTTCGAATAGCGTGTTTTACGTTGATTCAACTATACTACCTTACAGCAAAAAACGGTAATCATAAGTGTCATTGCTTCAGTTGTATTGAAGTGTTGCTTCTTTACGTTCGTATATACTATTTCTTGCACCAACAGCCGTGTAGGGTCCCAGTGGCGTGAAAGGAAGCATAATTGGCAAATTGCAATAACCTAGCTTATGTAAATGAGCCTCGCTTCACAATATTCTTTCGGCCGCCGGGCCTAATTTCACATACTCAATTCAGGCCTTTTGATGTACAGGCAACCACATGGAAATGCGCCACTCAGTACACTGAGCATAGTTCTATTGACGCGAAGGCCGTGTTCACACTAGAGAGCTAATCCGAAGTATGTCCGATTATCACAATATGTTGTGTTTCTTGTGTGAGCATCAGCAAATACACAAGCTATGACAAGTAAACGAATCTCTGTGATCGATTTGACTTACCCCAGATTAGCCATCTAGTGAGAAAACCACCTAAAAGGTCCTCAGTCATAATTCTATCCATCTAATCCATGTGCATAGCTGTTGCATATATGGTTCGCTACTATGCTGAATACTGCCGTACGTCTGAACATGCTAAATCGATACACTAGTGAGATTCTAAGTCCAATCAATCACACAATTTCGTTGTACTCGTATACGAATTCACACTAAAGCCTTGGTCACGCCATAATGATAACGACGATGATAAACGATAGTGGTTATCATTATACAATAGTTACCATATCATCTTAATGAGAGCAGTCAGACCACAACGATAACGATAGCGATAGCTATCTCTTGAGAAATAAGCATCATGTGAACGGTTTCATGCGCTATCTTTTGGCGTACAACACTGATATGATCAACGGAAAGGAATGCGATTGATTGGAGACGAGGATTTTTATTCACTGAGATACACCACTCTGAACTGACCTAGTTACCTCGCTATCGTTTATCGCTATCATTATGGCTATCGTATGACTAGTGATTTACACAAATTATGACAAGTAAACATACATGTGGGGGTCGATCAGACTTACTTCGGATTAGTTACCTTAGTTACGTTAGAAAAATCGGTGTATTAACTGATTCCAATTAGTTTTTTCGATGGGTGAATCTATGCTAATAGGGATAATTAATAACGAGAATATACAGGATCAACAATGGCGCCCTATTGCCATCTAGTTCCTTCAAGCTACATCAAACCTTCTGCCGCTAAGCGGATCTGAGCTGAACGAAAGCATAAAATGGATGCACAGATATGTTTACCTATCTGTCCACACATACACTGAGCTGAAGGTATACGGAGCAATAAAATAGATACTGATTTATTCTAATATGTGTGTGTCCGATTTTTGTTATTTTGCGTCGAAGCAGATGTTGGAAATGTAGTTTATTTTTTAAAGTGTGCATCATCTCTATATAGACGCTGAGCGGGTAAAATTCCACTATTGGCTGGATGACTCTATGATGTGCGAGGCATCTCCCGGGAGTATTATATCGGATTGCTTCAATTATCTCAGCAGATGTCTGTTCTGGTCTTAAGATCCCTATTGTTCAGATAACGTGTTTTATTCGAATTAGAATATTGTAGTGTGAGCGTACAATTTTAAAGCAACGCCCCCTCAGTTTAACTCAACTAAAGATGCCTAAAGACCTGCCAAGAAAACTGCTCAGCTAATCGAACCAATGTGAAGAATCTTTCCATTAAATGTCTCAGTCGTAATAGAGCTGTCCAGTAAATGCCTCAGACGTGTTAGAGCTAGCCAGACACTGAACATAAGACATAAGCTCAGCATTCATAAAGACGACCAAATCCGCCAAATATAACCCACATTTCACGTGTCTGACCGACATCAAATGAGAACGAATTGCACATGTATCTATCTGAAAAATCATCATTCGTTGTATCGCTAAGTATGGCTTCATCTCAGCGCATGAGTGTACTGACCGAGGACGAAGTATGTGCACGAATGCTACAGCTTCACTCAGCTGAGCTTAGTGGATGTTCGTTCGGGCCTTTTGAGTCAGTTTACTTTACCTGAGCGTATCGTCTAGGAACACAGTGTATGTATTCAACACAAACTCAAATGTATTCATGGCAGATTGTGTATAGTCTCCAATGCTCCATCCCAGAAAACGTGGACATCCACCTGCAAAATACAATGTACACTCAAACATGCGTCTATACCGGACGCTCACATTTTGGCCAGCCAACTCAGTGAGCACTATTTAAGACACACCGCTAATTACCATAGCAACAGTGTTGTATTAAGCACACATGTCTCTCTTATGAGGACATTTGATGTTAAATTGACAGTAGTTGTTAGGTGTCATATAGGGAATATCCTAGAGTCATGCGTCCAATCAACTAAGAAATGGAAGTAAATAATAATAATAATAATAATAATAATAATAATAATAATACTCTTTTTGCCGAATATAAAGGTCTATGTGTGCTCGCAGTTTAAAGATCCATTAGTTGAAATCCCCATAGGTTTATATTGGGCATGGACAAGATGTTTAGGGTTGACTACTAAAACGTTACATTGACCTTAAATGATCAAATAACGTGTCTTCTAACATGCTATATGAGGGTGTATGATGAAAGAGAAGTTACTTATATCAAGCACGAAGATTGGAAATTTTGACCGGCGAATGACCTTGACTTTTTGGAATTAGTTAGATCTCTGAATGTTCTACAATAGTGTTGAAGAGAATCAGGACAAACGTCTAGGTGAAAATGCAGTTCAAATATTGCTCCCATAGGTCTATTATGGGAATATGTGGCACAGAAAAGCAAACTATTGGATTGATTCTCTTTAAAATTGATAAGAAATCAGATAAGACATAAAATAACCAATTTTTAGGTCGGTCAGAGCAAAGATTTAAAAAAAATAAAGTTTTTTCAAGGTTTTTTTTATCCATTTGTGATCCTAAGTTCGTTGCTGAAATACACGAAACTGGTATTTTTAAAACCAAAATGTGACACCTGTCGGCCATTTTGAAAAAAAAACATTTTTCAAAAAGAAATCACGAATGGTAATCCCATAACATTTCCAATGGGACATTTTTTGCTTACAGCTCGAAAACTCTTGGCCAGATCCAAAGTAAAAGTAAGGGCACACTTCTCATCCATGAGTAGTAGAAGTTCATCAAATGTTGACCTGATCGGATGGAAACTGTAGGAGGAGATACGGCCTAAACTTGTTACCAAGAATAAAGAAGGAAGGAAGGACGGAAGGAAGGAAGACATAATGATTCAGTAAGATTATAATAATCTGCGATTTCATCGCAGATTAATAATGCGTATGCATACATTGAGTGCGAGTGCATGCATGTGAGTGTGTGCATAGGCTTGTATCTATGTTACATAGGTTAGTCTGGGCCTAGATGCAATGCCAGTATGTGAGATATGCACAAATCATAAATAGGTGACTTACTAATTTCTGTGAAAGTTGACAGAATTCCTCTGGACCAATGGAATATGCCATACTTGTTGAAGTAGTGAAGGCTCACGTGATCAGCATGTAGATACAATGGTTGATTGTAGTTAAAGCCATCGCATATGGGGCCAATAGTCATGCTATCTGAGACTATTTGCTCATTCTCAATATCACAGTCACGCGACCTGTCGATATTTGGTATATAAATCTCAAAGTATGAAGATTTACCTATAATAATAATAATAATAATAATAATAATAAAAATAATAATAATAATAATTCAAGCTAGATGAACAGTTGACAGCTCAAGGCAGAAGACGACAGCTTTTGCTAATGAATTACCTATTAATAAAAAATTGTTTGTGAAAATCGCCCATAGAGTCAATAATGTGTTCAGACAATGACAGTATGTGCCTAGATTTAGAAGTATTGCAGTTCATAAGAATGTTGTATTGACCAAATTGCTGGATACAAAAACAGACCCAAAGATCCCAAACAGTAGCAGAAACACTAGAGTTTGGCAGGTGAGACTGCTATTTTGCCATTCTCAAAGACAGTAAGGTTAGTCGGATTTAAGAGACCACTAAGAGAGATCAAAGTATAGAAAACCTGAAAATGGAGATACATACAGTAAAGGTGCAAAAAGCATAATTGATCCTAGTCGCCTACAACTTGAAAATGGCTCAGTACCGTTTCAATACGTGTTTGCATTTACTGTTTCGGCCAGAGATATCTTCGCATTTGAAGCACACACGTTTGGGGAGTGCCTACTAGAAGTAAAGTGTATCCTGTACATGCACACGATGTTGCGCCCAATGCTGACGCACACTGTTTTGATGGTAGCTTGTACTGCTGGTTTAGCTAATATTGGCAACAATGGGTCGTTATTTGTAAAGATAATGAATTGAACATGTCTACCACTTGTCCTAAACCAATAGCAGCATGTTATGCAGCTTTGGATGAAGGGGTTATATATATTTAGAGTTGGTATATATGAGCTTAGCAACCTGCCGCCAAGTGAAGTAGCATCACTTGCCAAAGAAGTTAACAATTGCATTATCTCGCCAAATGAATTGGATCGTCTCTACCAGTTATCGGATGGATATAGAGGGCATCCTCTCAAACTCAGACACAACATTGGGAGAATAAATGTGTTATTCCATATAATTATCATTGTTACGTCTTCAATATTCAAACATCAGCTATGTTCTATACTTAAAACCTGAAGTTGACAGACAGATTGGAAGTATGTTATTGAGGAAGTCTCTTACCCATTGTGTCTCAGATTGTGCCAGTCGAGAAAAAGGTGGCTCTGTGTGCTTTTCTGAGGATTATAAAGTTTGAATCGCGGTTCTCACAAAGACTCTCCCACTTACAGAGGATTGACTCATGCCTCAATGTCCTGGCGGGATCCATATTTTAGGTCCATGGATTGCGTCAGTGGCTATTTGCAGGTTGAAGTAGATGAAGCAGCCAGTGTGAACACCATTTTCATAAGAAGATATAATTTACGTGGTAGTTGTTTACTTTATTTGATGATATAATCGTGTTCGGTGTAACATTTAAACAGCATCTGATCAACTGAATTTTTGACTGCCCCCTTGAAAGCAATCGTAAACTTAGAATGATAATGTGTCAGTTTTCTCATTTATTTCTATGTCTGATACTGGTTCAGGTAAAGGCCTTTTCAACAACTAGCTTTGGCGGATGCTATACTGGCAACAAAACCTTTCACACACTTTGCCATGCCTTTACAAGTTATAGAATCTTAGTATACCCGCATTTCAAATCCCGATTTAAGCTATATCCAGATGTGGCAAGATCGTGTGTGGTTGCTTTACGATCAACAGTACAGATGTGCTGGAGCGGTTGTTATTGCGTATGCTAGTACCACACTAAAAAGCGAAGCTAGCTAATGCACATTTGACAAGGATTTCTATGAAGCGGCATGTGCTATGTGGCACATTCACCCATATCAATGTGGTGCACAGCTTGACATTATAACTGAGCACACGCCTTTTCTGCACACTAATGCGATACAGTGAGATAGTAGAGTTTGAGACATCAATAGGCTCCCTACAGGAAGATTGTCTCTCCACTTTGCATTTCACCTGTTACGTTGCCACTGCATTGAAATACATGGTTTTCATAGACGAGGAAATGACGAACTTCTCCTAATAGCTGCAAGCAAGCTAAAATTGAGGATCTCTTTATGGATGAATCCAATACAGAGTCCACCCAATTTACAAAGCATGACACTAAAGAAAATCACGATCCACTTCGTGTCGACGAATCATGGCGGAAAAGTACAACACTGGGCTCATTGATTTGCTGTACTGCTGACATTGCTGCATGCTGCGTCATGGGAAACATAGCTTCCCAGTCCTTCTGGAAGCTATGGATTCGTAGATCAAAGATTCCCATGACTAAAAGTCCACGTTTATACAATGCAACCTGGGCATCCTTAATAATGTTTAACTGTAGCTGTTGGGAAGCTCCAAAAGCAGCTGTAGACACACTTAATGACTGCCACCGCAAACATCTACGCAACATCACTGGAGACTGGTGGATAGAGAGCATAATTTCCAATGATGCACTATACAAACTCGCCCAACAAAGAGGCCCAGGTTTGGCCATGTTCTATGTGTGCCAAAAGACACACCAGCACAGAGAGCCGTGGAACTCTAGAGTGCAGGACTAGGTCCTCTGAAATCAGGAATGGCCTTACGGAAGCTAAGGATTTCGGCTGAGGACGAGACGCTGTGGTCAAATGGAAGAACAGCTATAGCAGATTACAATAATCATACATACACGGTTACACAGTCAGGAAATGGCCATGCAGGAAGGAGCGAGAAATGGTCTATATTGAACATGAAGGCAGCTAGCTGCATGCTAATACCGAGGCCATGCCTAGATTACCAGCTATTCAATCGGATCCATTAGTACAAGTATGACAGTTAGTGGTGGAATGATTTTGTTACAGAGACTCTGGTGCGGATACCAAGCAATAACGACATGGGGAAAGGGTAAGGATGGTGTGGTGATAATCAGTGTGCAAGGGAACAACACAGAACAACCAACGCTGCAAGATCGTGCTACTCTCATCTTGAGGTCAGTAGGGAACCATTGACATTAACTAATAGGGAAAGGCAGAAGCTCATTTAGAAAATCGGTGTATTGAGTCCCTGTTTGAAAGGTAAATCGGTGTATTGAGTCTGGTTCACACACACACAATGTAACCAACTGGTGTTCAGAATATTGTCAATGAAAGAGTCTTTCTATTAGACAGAAAGCGACATTATATTCAGAAACGCCAACTAGACTCATGGAATAATTAGTGATCAATATGCTGGGTGGCCTTCCTGGCGGTGCCAATATGTTTGTTATAGGAGTCACAGGCGATCTTACTCACTGGCATGGGGAATACGCCATTACAATGACAAGGCAAGACTGTGACAGATGCGTTCGTTAAAGAACCCATTTGTATGTACTACACTCCTAACTGACGTCACACCGATCAAGAGCATGGATTAGAGTTCCCATTATATACAGAAGTGATCGCCTAACCTGGTGTACCCATGCCATTGGCACGCAACCAGTCAAATTAGCTTCAACATATTCGACAAAATAATCTTTAAATCGTAAAGGACATTTGGTCTTTCGCAATCAAATCGTTAACCATGTAACACTTGTATCGCTCACGCTTGAATACTTATTGTGGAAATGTGTGTTGAATTAAATGGCCATTACAGCATCTACATACTGTTTCACTTACTTACCTGGTTTTGTTTTTGATATGTTCCAACGAGTCTCGCCAGCATGGACAACATCTTGATTAAATTCGAGCCACACAGGGGTCACACGCCTAACTGAAATTGGCAAAATGTTATAGAAAATTCAAACCGAGCCCTTATCCTTTCCTCATCTTCAGAATATTTTTTGATATTTAAATCCCGAATCTTACCATATCCAGATCCAAGGTCATGATGAATGTCTTGAAACGGTAGTATAGCATTAGCAGTATCGAAAAATTAGCAGACTTGAATCAGTAGTATCACGGACGCAATCATGCACGGAGAGAGAGAGAGAGAGAGAGAGAGAGAGAGGGAGGGAGGGAGGGAGGGAGGGAGGGAGAGAGAGAGAGAGAGAGTGAGGAGAAAAAGAGAGAGAGAGAGTGAGAGCGAGAGAGGGATAGAGTGAGAGAGAGAGATAGACAGAAACGGGGGCGGTGAGAGAGAGAGAGAGAAGGAGAGAGAGATAGGGAGAGAGAGAGAGAGAGAGAGCGATAGAGAGAGAGGGGGGGGGAGAGATAGAGAAGAGAGAGAGAGAGTGAGACATAGAGAGAGAGAGAAGAGAGAGAGAGGAGAAAGAGAGAGAGAGAGAGAGAGAGAGAGAGAGAGAGAGAGAGCGAGAGAGAGAGAGATAGAGAGAGAGAGGGAGAGAGAGAGAGAGAGAGAGATAGAGAGAGCGAGAGAGAGAGAGATAGAGAGAGGGAGAGAGATAGACAGAAAAGGTGGCAGAGAGAGGGGTATGGGGGGGTGGTGGAGATCGGTAGACAGAGTGAGGGCGTGTGCTATCAATGCTATCAACAAGCAAACTGAGTACAGCTCATGTTGGCAATATTCACGCCTGCCTCCATCATAGTCTCTAGGAAATTACTCGCGTTGACAAATTCTGGTCGACCACAAGTTAGCAGTCAATCTGGTTGATTTGGAATTATCTGTGAATGCTCTGTCTCAGGGCCACTTTTAGATTACAATATTATTCCTTCCACGCAACCGCCAAATTTAACCACACACGTCTACCCACATCGGATATCTCATGCTAATTGTAAAAACAGAATTTACTGATTGGGATATAATTTAAACCTTCCTCTATAATTTAGAGAATTAGTTCTATGAACCCTGTCTTGGACAACGCATTGGCACGAGGGTTGAGCTCATTCATCATCTGGAATGTAATATTAACTTTTTCAATTTCTTTCGACACAAGTTGGGTTTGTACCTAGAAATTCTATGGCACATTTCGCCTAGGATTTGGGATGCGAGTGCTCTACCACCAGACCACCATCTAGAGGACGAAAATCCTCGTTCACCGGACCAGCTTTCAACTACCCAACTCGCAACCACGCAAATTGAGTGCAACTGATAGTGTGAATTACAGACTTATATCTCTAGGCACTCGCATGTATGTAGCCGCGAGGGTCGAACATAGGCAATTCTACTGCACCCTTTGCCTGTATGTATGTATGTATGTATGTATGTATGTATTTTTATTGACGCACTGGCAACGTGCGGCTTAAATTTCCACATGCTAACCAACCATCATACACCCATTGGTTTAATTAGGTGATCACCATATCCCCGGTCGAGGATCGAACCACCTCACTGCAACTCTGCATGGAATCAGCAACCAGACATCTTTCCACTGGACCACCGCGCCAAGACTAGAAGACTAGGTTTAGCCGACCAGCTTTCACATGTCTGATATACTGACACTCTGACAATTCATATGCGACTATCTGTGGATGCACCCGCCATCATTCAATCCTTGGCTTGTAAGCCTAGTGTACACTGATTCTATCACAGCTCTAGCAGTACATGTATTTTTTTGTATTGGTGCTCTGGCAACGCGTGGATTCAATTTCCAGATACCAACCAGCCGACAGTCATGCACCCATTAGTTTACTTTATTGATCACCATATCCCCGGTCGAGGATCGAACCGCCATACTGCAACTATGCATGGCATCAGCAACCAGACATCTTTCCACTGGACCACCACGCCAAGACTAGGACTCTAGGTTTAGCCGACCATCTTTCACATGTCTGATACACAGACACTCTGACGATTCATATGCGACTATCTGTGGATGCACCTGCCACGATTCAATCCTTGGCTTTTAATCCTATTGTACTCTGGATCCATAACGGCTCTGGCAGGATATGTATATTTTTTATTGAAGCACTAGCAATGCACGGTTTCAATTTTCACATGCTAACCATCCGACAGTCATGCACCCATTAGTTTAATTTGTTGATTACCATATCCACCGTGCCAATACTAGGAGACTAGGTTTAGCCCACCTGTGTTCACATGTCTGACATACTGCCAGTCTGATAATTCATATGTGACTATCTGTGGATGCAGCTGCCCCGATTCAACCCTTGACTTTTAAGCCTATTGTACTCTGACTCCATCACGTCTCTGGCAGTATTTGTATTTTTTGTTATTGACACACTGGCAATGCGCAGCTTCAATTTCCACATGCTAGCCAAGTGACAGTCATGCACCCGATAGTTTAAGTTCTTGATCACCATATTCCCGGTCGAGGACCGATCCGCCATACTGCAACTCCGCGTGGCATCAGTAACCAGACATCTTTCCACTGGACGACCGCGCCAAGACTATGAGTCTATGTTTAGCCGACGAGCTTTCACATGTCCGATATACTGTCACTATGCCGATTCATATGGGACTATTTGTGGATGCACTTGGCATGATTCAATCCTTGGCATTTACGCCTATTGTACTCTGACTCCTTCACGGCACTGGCCGTATATGTTGGGGGTTTTAATGACGCACTGGCAATGCATGGCCTCAATTTTCACATGCTACCCAATCGACAATCATGCACCCATTAGTTTAATTTGTTGATCACCATATCCCCGCTCGAGGATCGAACTGACATACTCCAACTCCGCATAGCATTTGCAACCAGACATCTTTCCACTGGACCACCACGCCAAGACTAGGAGTCTAGGTTTAGCCGACCAACTTTCACATGTGTGATATACTGACACTCTGACGATTCATATGGGTTTATCAGTGGATGCATTTGCCACAATTCAATCCATGCCTTTGACTCCATCAGGGTTCTCTCATTATATGTATTTTTTTATTATTGATGCACTAGCAATGCTCGGCTTCAATTTCCACATGCTGACCAACCGACAGTCATGCACCCATTAGATTAATTTGTTGATCACATATCCCCGGTCGTGGATCGAACTGCCATACTGCACCCCCGCATGGTATCAGCATGCAGACGTCTTTCCACTGAACCACCGCGCCAAGACTGGGAATCTAGGTTTAGCCGACCAGCTTTCACATGTCTGATATACTGACACTCTGGCGATTCATATGGGACTATCTGTGAATGCACCTGCCACGATTCAATCCTTGGCTTTTAAACCTATTGTACTCTGGATCAATAACGGCTCTGGCAGGATATGTATTTTTTTTATTGAAGCACTAGCAATGCACGGTTTCAATTTTCACATGCTAACCATCCGACAGTCATGCATCCATTAGTTTAATTTGTTGATTACCATATCCCCGGTCGAGGATCGAACCGCCATACAGCAACTATGCATGGCATCAGCAACCAGACATCTTTCCACTGGACCATCACGCCAAGACTAGGAGTCTAGGTTTAGCGGACATGCGTTCACATGTCTGATATACTGACAATCTAACGATTCACATGGGACTGTCTGTGGATGCATCTGACATGATTCAAACCTTGGCTTTTAAACCTATTGTATTCTGACTCCATCACGGCTCTGGCAGTATATGGGTTGGGTTTTTTTAATTGACACACTGGGCAATGCACTGTTTCAATTTTCACATGCTAACCATCCGACAGTCATGCACCCATCAGTTTAATTTGTTGATAACCATATCCCTGGTGAAGGATCAAACCATCATACTGCAACTCTGCATGCCATCAGCAACCAGCCATCTTTCCACTGGACTACCGCACCAAGACTAGGAGTCTAGGTTTAGCCGACGAGCTTTCACATGTCTGATATACTGACACTCTGACAATTTATATGCGACTATCTGTGGATGCACCAACCACGATTCATTCCTTGCCTTTTAAGCCTATTGTACACTGACTCCATCATAGCTCTGGCAGTATATGTAATTTTTGTTCTTGATGCACTGGCAATGCACGATTTCAATTTCCACATGCTAACAAACCGACAGTCATGCACCCATTAGTTTAATTTGTTGATCACCATATACCCGGTCGAGGATTGAACTGCCATAGTGCAACTCTGCATGACATCAGCAACCAGACATCTTTCCACTGGACCACCGCGCCAAGACTATGAGTCTAAGTTTAGCCAAACAGCTTTCACATGCCTGATATACTGACACTCTGACAATTGATATGGGACTATCTGTCGATGCACCTGCCACGATTCATTCCTTGCCTTTTAAGCATATTGTACTCTGACTCCATCACGGCTCTGGCAGTATATGCATTTTTTGTAATGACGCACTGGCAATGCATGGCCTCAATGTTCACATGCTACCCAATCGACAGTCATGCACCCATTAGTTTAATTTGTTGATCACCATATCCCTCGCTCGAGGATCGAACTGCCATACTGCATCTCTGCATGAAATCAGCAACCAGACATCTTTCCACTGGACCACCGTGCCAATACTAGGAGACTAGGTTTAGCCCACCTGTGTTCACATGTCTGACATACTGCCAGTCTGATAATTCATATGTGACTATCTGTGGATGCAGCTGCCCCGATTCAACCCTTGACTTTTAAGCCTATTGTACTCTGACTCCATCACGTCTCTGGCAGTATTTGTATTTTTTGTTATTGACACACTGGCAATGCGCAGCTTCAATTTCCACATGCTAGCCAAGTGACAGTCATGCACCCATTAGTTTAATTTGTTGATCACCATATCCCCGGTCGAGGATCGATCCGCCATACTGCAACTCCGCATTGTATCAGCATGCAAACGTCTTTCCACTGAACCACCGCGCCAAGACTGGGAATCTAGGTTTAGCCGACCAGCTTTCACATGTCTGATATACTGACACTCTGGCGATTCATATGGGACTATCTGTGGATGCACCTGGCATGATTCAATCCTTGGCATTTAAACCTATTGTACTCCATCAGGGCTCTGGCAGTATATGTACCTTTTTATTGACGCACTGGCAACACGTGGCTTCAATTTCCATATGCTAACCAACCGACAGTGATGCACCCATTAGTTTAATTTGTTGATCACCATATCCCCGAACACTGTCTTGAACAACGTACTGGCACTGAGATTTAGCTATTTCATCATCTGGAATGTAATATTAACTTTTTCAATTTCTTTCGACGAGAGTGGGGTTCTAACCCAGCAATTCTATGGCACCTTTCGCCTACCGTTTTGTAGGCGAGTGCTCTACCACCAGACCACCATCCAGAGGACACAACTCCTCTTTCACTGGAGCAGCTTTCAACTACCCAACTCACAACCACGCGAATTGACTGGAACTGATAGTGTGCATTCCAGACTTGCCATATCTCTAGGCACTCGCATGTATGTAGCAGCGAGGTTCGAGTCTAGGCAGTGCGTGCGTGCGTGCGTGCGTGCGTGCGTGCGTGCGTGCGTGCGTGCGTGCGTGCGTGCGTGCGTGCGTGCGTGCGTGCGTGCGTGCGTGCGTGCGTGCGTGCGTGCGTGCGTACGTGCGTGCGTGCGTGCGTGCGTGCGTGATGCATGTATGCGTGTTTGCGTGCGTACGTGCTTGCGTGCGTGCATGCATGCGTACATGCATGTGTGCGTGCGTGTGTGAGCGCGTGTGATGTGAGATTTTATTTTCTAAGTATTGGCCTATACATTAATGCATGAATACAAAAGCTTGCTAAAACAAGCTAAAGTCAATCAGTTTTCCAGTGCTGAGCTAACTCTGAAGGATTTGAGTGCCTCTTCAATTATGTGATATTGTCAAAATGCGCATGCGTTGATGTCTTTAATGCAACCTATCAACAAATCTGTTATTTTCTCCTTTCAGACAGTTTTCTCGGAATTTACAATGCACTTTCAAATCAGATTCGTGTTGGATTCAAGAGTAAAGGCGAATTTTAGGACCAACATGAGCTCTAGAAATAAGAAGCAGTTCAGCCTATCAAAGAGTTCTTGGGTCAAGAGGAGTGCCTGGCCTAAGATGGGTTCTTGACTTTAAAGGTGTTTCCGGATCCCAAGGGTAGATCTTGGATCGTATGGAGTGTCTGGACCAAGCAGCTTTTAAGATGAAAAATAAAGTAAGCATCATGGATCAGGATACGTTCGTGACAAAGGATGGGTTTCCTTGTCTACGAGGGTTCCTAGATCCAGTGGAATTCCTAGTTTATGTGGAGGCCCTGGGTTAAGGGGAATTTATGTACCAAGAGGTTGTTTTTGCGCAAATATGGTTTTCTGAACTACGATATATGGTCTGGATTAGAAGGAATGCGTGGGTCAAGTGGACTCCTGGAGCTCTTTGACTAAGGTGACTCCCTGTACAGAGTGTAGTTCACATATTAAGAGGCGGTTCTGGACCAAGTGTAGTTCGTGGATCAGGGCAGCTGATGGATCAAGATGAGTTCTTGGATTAATAGGAGTTCCTGGGTCAAGAGAGGTTCATGTCCCGAAATGTTTTTACATCAAGACATGTTTAGGACCAATAACAGAAGATGCGTATGGACCAAGATGAGTGAGTAGAGGACGTCCTGGCCCAAGAGGGCCCATGTAGTTGCTGCATCAAGTAGAGTTCATCGACCGAGTCCTACAGAAAAGAGAGATTCTGGACGAAGAGTAGTTTTGGAAACAAGTGGTTTTTCTTGAATTAAATGGCATTCTTGGACGAAGTGAAATTTTTGGAAAAAGCATTTCCTGGACCAAGAGGTGGAGTAGAGTTCCGATCCTAGATGAGCATCTGGACAAATATGAATTACTGTCCCATGGGCTGTTCATAACCAAGAATGAAACCACAATGCAATACATGTTTCAACACCAGAATGTGATCTTAAACAAGATAACTTCTTACACTCATATTATTTCATTAAATTCGTGCAGGTTTCAGAATATATGTGGTCGTTGATCTGAAGAGTATCAGTACCAAAAAGACCCGAAAAGACCAGTACATGTCAATCACGGCTACAGCAGACGATAGTCGACTATTTTATCGACGTCGTTGTATGTCATTGATGACGGTGTACTCGTAGTTCAGTGAGTGTTATGCGTGTGCTAATTATAGTTTATATGACAATATAAGCCAACGCTGATTGCATGATTAATATCATACATTGTTAAATTCAAGGGAAAGCAATCAAATACCAGATACTCTTAAAGCACAGGACTATGCAGACACACACTAAACAAATAGTTAAATAATATATTAAACAAACAAATATAAGGGTACATGAATGAATGAAGGAGGCAGTGATCACACGAAAGAATGAGCCAACGATAAATAGTTACAAATGCATATACAGAGAAAAAACAGACACCTGTCACTTACCTTGAGCTACAGATTGGTAAATTATCATCCACATTAGGATGGCCAATATAACCTTACAATTGTGCATGGCAGTTAGTTCTGTATGTGTCGTTTTGTGCATGACTGCCAAGAGTGATATCGTATAACATGCATTTTTCCTAAGATATACATTCACTCAATTGAATCGAAGCATCACCACCGTTTATCGACTGTTATAAGGTAAAGCGGATACACATTTTGGATAATGGTATTGTTAAATGCTGATTCGTCAATACTTTTTCAACGTTAAATATCAATAATCAGATGTGAGATAATATTAATAGAAACACGTGTTCATATATGTGTAATGGTTTTCTTTTTGTTCACGATATATGTTTCTATTTTTATAGGAGACCTAGCTGCATTCAGTATTTATTAGTTAAACTTCGTTTGTGGCTAATTGTTAATGGTGATCGTATCCACGGCGATGTCACCGGATTGGCTATACATATAGCATACGTTAAACAATCGATTCATCCTGGGCCTTGTCTTCACTGACACATCCGATATGTATGACATATTACATTCTGTATTATACATGTCAGAGAGTCTGGTCTCTCCGACTACCATATGCGCTTTCACTGATTAAGCGATATTTGTAGATCATTAAGTTAAGTGGTCGTGAATCACATATTGGTCTTTTCTATTTACAGACAAATAACTACATTAGGAAATGTTTGACGCATAAACATTGTAAGGACAGCTGCCGAAATAAGGTTCACTCCCAACGTTAAGAAACGTTTGACGCATAAGCATTGTTAGGACAGCTGCCGAAATGAGGTTCACTCCCAACGTTAATGTCTATATCAAAGTTATACAATAATTGACTTGTTCTTGGATGATGCGCTAGGAAGATAAGTAATATTTACGTATGCCCGTTGACATTTCTTATATCTTAAGCATGTTGTTATCGCCAAAGGAAATGTTGTTTTGGCATTATGGAAATCGCTATATCATGTTTAAAGCATTGCACATGACAACAAATACCAAAAGTGATATAAATTGATACACCTGGTCTGTTGACTATGTTGAAGTTATGGTAACTTTGAGCCGTTGCTGACTATGACACCAATTTGCGTTTTAAGTCGACGTGGCATATGCAATAACTTATGCGTGTGGGTCCCTTGAAATTCATATTCTGGGAATTCGGCGTCCAGATTGTGAATGTTGATTGCTAGGCGCTTAATTATGGGATTACCTTGTATGATAAATGTGTGCTTGTGTATTTATCAGCTACCGTATTTTGCTGATTCTTGTGCATAATTAATGCGCATGGTAGCTATTGACGTCCTGTAAATAAAATATGAATACGAATACAGCCGTCATATTTTACCAATCAAACAGCTGTTCATCACTTAATTAAATACACTTGTCTTAACGGTTACACAGCAGACTCTCACAATATATAATGTAACCCACTATGCTGGGACCACCGGCTCTGACTGTGTTTACAAATTGGGCCTACATGTATGCATTTAGTTTTTACATATTTCGTTTGCAGACTAGAATTACCGACCTGCAAACGGACCCTTGGAATCAATCTGTCTGTTCTTTGGCACCCATTCATGTGCATCCAAGTGTATGTCAGTAAATGTTAGCGACAGTGTCTTCCGATCCCATTGTTTAATACCTTCTTCGAACCCGCACACTAGAAACAACAACCCCATTCCTTTCAGAGTGTAAGAATTATCTAGCTGGATATTTTAAGGATAGTTTGGCTAGAAGCGTTTACTGGCTTGGCTGACAGTGTCTTCCAGTCCCATTGTTTTCTAAACAATTAACGTCTTTCCAGCATTCTTGTTTTCAATTTGGCATAAGAAAAGATGATGTCAAAGTTCAAAGTTAAGGTTCATAGGTTCTTTATCCTATTTTGTATTATTGATTTTCACTGTTGAAAACATGTTGTTCATCAAAGGCTCTGTCAACGTTTCTGTCGAGATCTGTACATACTGCATACATAAATACCATTACAGCATCCAGCTAAGCATAATTATATATCACCTTCTTTGGATTACAGAACAACACGCATACACGTGTATTGATGGGGAGGGTGCATTGGGTGTGGGATGTGTGTGGTTACATTCGTTATACTGTCTTATTCTGGCTACATTGCAGGGTTATATGAATGTGTACTTGAGATTTGGTTCTAATAAACAGAACAGCAATCAGCGAAACTTTTGTGATCGAAATAAGACATCTATCAATCAGTGGTACGCTCATAGCGCAGAGGCTATTGGTATTCAAGTTACCTCTCAAACAATATAATTTGTCGTCTAACCCGTGCACTCATTTTAACGAAACCGATTTTTAATCTAGACCGACTTGCATTCCTGCATGCAAGTCATCTGCCATATCAAGTACTGAGTAGTAGTAGTAGTAGTAGTAGTAGTAGTAGTAGTAGTAGTAGTAGTAGTAGTAGTAGTAGTAGTAGTACTATCAGCAGTAGCAGCAGAGGTTGTAGTATCAGTAGTAGCAGTTGCAGCAATGGCAGCAGTAGCAGCAGTAGCAGCAGTAGCAGCAGTAGCAGCAGCAGTAGCAGCAGTAACAGTAGCAGTAGTAGTAGCAGCAATAGTAGCCGTAGAGGTATCAGCAGTGTCAGTATCAGCAGTATCAGCAGTAGCTGTAGCGGCCGTAACAGTAGCAGCTGGAGTAGCAGTAGCAGTAGTATCAGCAGAAGCAGTAGCAGGAATAGCAGTAGCAGTAGTATTATCAGCAGTAGCAGCAGCATCAGTAGTAGCAGTAGCAGGAGTATCAGCAGTAGCATTAGCAGCAGTATTATCAGCTGCATCAGCAGTGGCAGCAGCAGGAGTATTAGCAGTAGCAGTAGCAGCGGTAGCAGTAGCAGACGCATCAGCAGTAGCAGCAGTAGCAGTAGTAGCAGTAGTAGCAGTAGCAGTATCAGCAGTAGCAGTAGCAGTAGTGTCAGCTGTATCATCAGTAGCAGTAGCAGGCGTATCAGCAGTAGCAGTAGCGGCAGTATGAGCAGTACAACTAGCAGGATTAGTAGCAGCAGTAGTATTATCAGCAGTAGCAGTAACAGCAGGGGAAGGAGTATCAGCAGTAGCAGTAGCAGCAGTAGCAGGAGGAGTAGTAGTATTAGCAGTAGCAGTAGCAGCAGTAGCATCAGGGGTAGTAGTATCATCAGTAGCAGTAGCAACAGTGTCAGCAGTAGCAGTAGCAGGCGTATCGACAGTAGCAGTAGCAGTAGAATCAGCAGTATCAGTAGCAGGAGTAGTAGCAGCAGTAGTAGCTTTACCACCAGTAGCCGTAACAGCATTAGCAGCAGGAGTAGGAGTATCAGCAGTAGCAGTAGGTGTAGTAGCAGTTACAGTAGTAGCAGCAGTAGTAGCAACAGCAGTAGCAGCAGCAGTATCAGCAGAAGCAGCAGTAGTAGCAGAAGTAGTACTATCAGATGTAGCAGTAGCTGTAGAAGTAGTAGTATCAGCAGTAGCAGCAGCAGTAGCAGCAGGAGTAGTGGTAGTAGTACCATCAGTAACAGTAGCAGTAGTAGCAGCAGTATCAGCAGTAGCAGCAGTAGCAGCAGCAGTAGCAGCAGTAACAGTAGCAGTAATAGTAGCAGCAATAGTATCAGTAGAAGTATCATCAGTGTCAGTAGCAGGAGTATCAGCGGTATCAGCAGTAGCAGCATTAGCTGTAGCGGCAGTAACAGCAGTAGCAGCCGCATCAGTAGCAGCTGGAGTAGTAGTAGCAGTAGTATCAACAGTAGCAGTAGCAGTAACAGTAGCATTAGTATCAGCAGTATCAGTAGCAGGAATAGCAGTAGCAGTAGTATTATCAGCAGTAGCAGCAGCATTAGCAGTAGCAGTAGTAGGAGTATCAGCAGTAGCAGTAGCAGCAGTATTATCAGCTGTATCAGCAGTGGCAGTAGCAGCAGTGGCAGCACCAGGTTTAATATCAGTAGCAGTGGTAGCCGTAGCAGTAGCAGTAGCAGTAGCAGTAGCAGTAGCAGTAGCAGTAGCAGCAGCATCAGCAGTAGCAGCAGTAGCAGTAGTAGTAGCAGTAGTAGCAGTATCAGCAGTAGCAGTAGCAGTAGTGTAAGCTGTATCAGCAGTAGCAGTAGCAGGCGTATCAGCAGTAGCAGTAGCAGGATTAGTAGCAGCAGTAGTATTATCAGCAGTAGGAGTAACAGCAGTAGCAGCAGGGGTAGGAGCGTCAGCTGTAGCAGTGCAGCAGGGGTCGTAGCATCAGCAGTAGCAGTATCAGTAGTAGCAGCAGTAGCAGCAGCACTAGCAGCAGTAGCAGTAGCAGGAGTAGTAGTAGTAGTAGTAGTAGTAGTAGTAGTAGTAGTATTTGTAGTAGTAGTACTATCAGCTATAGCATTAGCAGCAGAAGTAGTAGTATCAGCAGTAGCATTAGCAGCAGTAGCAGCAGGAATAGTAGTAGTGCAATCAGTAGCAGTAGCAGCAGTAGCAGCAGTAACAGTAGCAGTAGTAGTAGTAGCAGCAATAGTAGCCGTAGAGGTATCAGCAGTCAGTAGCAGTAGTATCAGCAGTAGCAGCAGTAGCTGTAGCGGCAGTAACAGCAGTAGCAGCCGTAGCAGTAGCAGCTGTAGTAGTAGTAGTAGTAGTAGTAGTAGTAGTTGTAGTAGTAGTAGTAGTATCAACAGTAGCCGTAGCAGTAACAGAGCATTAGTATCAGCAGTATCAGTAGCCGGAATAGCAGTAGCAGTTGTCTTATCAGCAGTAGCAGCAGAATCAGCAGTAGCAGTAGCAGGAGTATCAGCAGTAGCAGTAGCAGCAGTATTATCAGCTGTATCGGCAGTGGCAGTAGAAGCAGTGGCAGCACCAGGTATATTAGCAGTAGCAGTAGTAGCCGTAGCAGTAGCAGTAGCAGTAGCAGTAGCAGTAGCAGTAGCAGCATCATCAGCAGTAGCAGTAGTGTCAGCTGTATCAGCAGTAGCAGTAGCAGTTGTATCAGCTATATCACTAGCAGGATTAGTAGCAGCAGTAGTATTATCAACAGTAGCAGTAACAGCAGTAGCAGCAGGGGTAGGAGTGTCAGCTGTAGCAGTAGCAGCAGGAGTAGTGGTATCAGCAGTTTCAGTAGCAGCAGTGGCAGCAGGAGTAGTAGTATCGGCAGTAGCAGTATCAGTAGCAGCAGCAGTAGCAGCAGCACTAGCAGCAGTAGCAGCAGCAGTAGTGGTAGTAGTAGTAGTAGCAGTAGTAGTAGTAGTAGTAGTAGTAGTAGTAGTAGTAGTAGTAGTAGCAGTCGTAGTAGTAGTAGTAGTAGTAGTAGTAGTTGTAGTAGTAGTAGTAGTAGTAGTAGTAGTAGTAGTAGTAGTAGTAGTAGTAGTAGTAGTAGTAGTAGTAGTAGTAGTAGTAGTAGTAGTAGCAGTATCAGCAGTAGCAGTAGCAGTAGTGTAAGCTGTATCAGCAGTAGCAGTAGCATGCGTATCAGCAGTAGCAGTAGCAGGATTAGTAGCAGCAGTAGTATTATCAGCAGTAGGAGTAACAGCAGTAGCCGCAGGGGTAGGAGTGTCAGCTGTAGCAGTGCAGCAGGGGTAGTAGTATCAGCGGTAGCAGTGTCAGTAGTAGCAGCAGTAGCAGCAGCACTTGCAGCAGTAGCAGTAGCAGGAGTAGTAGCAGTAACAGTAGCAGTAGTAGTAGCAGCAATAGTAGCCGTAGAGGTATCAGCAGTCAGTAGCAGCAGGAATAGTAGTAGTGCCATCAGTAGCAGTAGCAGCAGTAGCAGCAATAACAGTAGCAGTAGTAGTAGCAGCAATAGTAGCCGTAGAGGTATCAGCAGTCAGTAGCAGTAGTATCAGCAGTATCAGTAGTAGCAGCATTAGCTGTAGCGGCAGTAACAGCAGTAGCAGCCGTAGCAGTAGCAGCTGGAGTAGTAGTAGTAGTAGTAGTAGTAGTAGTAGTAGTAGTAGTAGTAGAAGTAGTAGTAGTAGTAGTAGTCGTAGTATCAACAGTAGCAGTAGCAGTAACAGAGCATTAGTATTTAAAAACGCCGACCCAGGTATTTACATAGTTACCTATGCATACCTGCCAGTCTGCAAACTTCCGTCAAACCTCCTATGTGTGAGTGAGTGAGTGAGTGAGTGAGTGAGTGAGTGAGTGAGTGAGTGAGTGAGTGAGTGAGTGAGTGAGTGAGTGAGTGAGTGAGTGAGTGAGTGAGTGAGTGAGTGAGTGAGTGAGTGAGTGAGTGAGTGAGTGAGTGAGTGAGTGAGTGAGTGAGTGAGTGAGTGAGTGAGTGAGTGAGTGAGTGAGTGAGTGAGTGAGTGAGTGAGTGAGTGAGTGAGTGAGTGAGTGAGTGAGTGAGTGAGTGAGTGAGTGAGTGAGTGAGTGAGTGAGTGAGTGAGTGAGTGAGTGAGTGAGTGAGTGAGTGAGTGAGTGAGTGAGTGAGTGAGTGAGTGAGTGAGTGAGTGAGTGAGTGAGTGAGTGAGTGAGTGAGTGAGTGAGTGAGTGAGTGAGTGAGTGAGTGAGTGAGTGAGTGAGTGAGTGAGTGAGTGAGTGAGTGAGTGAGTGAGTGAGTGAGTGAGTGAGTGAGTGAGTGAGTGAGTGAGTGAGTGAGTGAGTGAGTGAGTGAGTGAGTGAGTGAGTGAGTGAGTGAGTGAGTGAGTGAGTGAGTGAGTGAGTGAGTGAGTGAGTGAGTGAGTGAGTGAGTGAGTGAGTGAGTGAGTGAGTGAGTGAGTGAGTGAGTGAGTGAGTGAGTGAGTGAGTGAGTGAGTGAGTGAGTGAGTGAGTGAGTGAGTGAGTGAGTGAGTGAGTGAGTGAGTGAGTGAGTGAGTGAGTGAGTGAGTGAGTGAGTGAGTGAGTGAGTGAGTGAGTGAGTGAGTGAGTGAGTGAGTGAGTGAGTGAGTGAGTGAGTGAGTGAGTGAGTGAGTGAGTGAGTGAGTGAGTGAGTGAGTGAGTGAGTGAGTGAGTGAGTGAGTGAGTGAGCGAGCGAGCGAGCGCGTGAGCGAGCGAGCGGGCGGGCGGGCGGGCGGGCGGGCGGGCGGGCGGGCGGGCGGGCGGGCGGGCGGGCGGGTGGGTGTGTGAGTGAGTGAGTGAGTGTGTTATGCTTTTTTGTTTATTCCGAACGGGTGAATCGTTTTGAGTTCTTTGATCCAGTAGTGTTCTCTGTTTAATCTTAGTTTTTTGTTATCTGTAAAAATTCTTTCAATTGGTCTTATCGTGATGTCTTTCATAGAATGTCTTGGATGGTTGAAATGCCATGAGATTCTCGTGTCTGTTTGGTGTCGGATTGCATGGATATGTTGTGTGAGTCGTTTGCTGAGTGTTTGACTTGTTTCTCCTATGTATTTAGAGCTGCATTGTTTGCATTCTATGAGGTAAATAATGTTGGTGGTATTGCAGCTCATTTGTGTGTTGATTTTGTAGTCTTTACCAGTGACGAAACTGGTGAATTTGTCAGCAGTGTTCATGTAGTGTTTGCATGTGATGCAATTGCTGTTGTTGCATTGTTGGAGTGTCCCTACTATGTCGTGAGTGTCATCTGGTGTCGGTACGATCTTATTGTTAGCATCTGGATTTTTTATTTTAATTAGGCTAGAGTGGACTAGGTGGTCCCTAATGCTTTTATTTTTCTTGAATGCTACTACTGGGTAGTTGGGAAAATTTGGTGCTAAGATTGGTGAAGACAAGATGTACTTTTCCCAGTAGGTCCGAATGGATTTGCCTATGTGTTCTAATGATGGGTGGTATTGTAGTATGCAAGCTGGCCTAGGCTGTTTTTGTGTGGGTTGTTTGTAAAGAATGTCTTCTCTCTGTGTGTTCTCGTTTTTTTCTATGATGGCTTTAATTTCTGTCTCTTTGTATCCCCGGTGGATAAATGCATCTGTGAGTTCCTGTGTGCGGTGTTTTAATTTAGTGGGATCTGTGATGATGCGTTTGTATCTTAATGCTTGGCTGTAGATTATGGAATGTTTTGTGTTTTTAGGGTGGCTTGATTGTTTGTGAAGATACTGTTGTTTGTCTGTAGGTTTTCTGTATAGGTCCAATTTAAGCTTGTTATCTTCTTTGTATACCATTGTGTCCAAAAATGGGATTTTTTCTGTTGAATATTCCAATTCCATTAGTATCGGCAGTATCAGTGGCCGAAATAGCAGTAGCAGTTGTCTTATCAGCAGTAGCAGCATAATCAGCAGTAGCAGTAGCAGGAGTATCAGCAGTAGCAGTAGCAGCAGTATTATCAGCTGTATCGGCAGTGGCAGTAGCAGCAGTGGCAGCACCAGGTATATTAGCAGTAGCAGTAGTAGCCGTAGCAGTAGCAGTAGCAGTAGCAGTAGTAGCAGTAGTAGCAGTAGTAGCAGTAGTAGCAGTAGTAGCAGTAGTAGCAGTAGTAGCAGTAGTAGCAGTAGTAGCAGTATCAGCAGTAGCAGTAGTGTCAGCTGTATCAGCAGTAGCAGTAGCAGTTGTATCAGCAGTAGCAGTAGCAGCAGTATCAGTTGTATCACTAGCAGGATTAATAGCAGTAGTAGTATTATCAACAGTAGCAGTAACAGCAGTAGCAGCAGGGGTAGGAGTGTCAGCTGTAGCAGTAGCAGCAGGAGTAGTGGTATCAGCTGTTTCAGTAGCAGCAGTGGCAAGAGGAGTAGTAGTATCGGCACTAGCAACAGTAGCAGCAGGAGTAGTAGTAGTAGTAGTAGTAGTAGTAGTAGTAGTAGTAGTAGTAGTAGTAGTAGTAGTACTATCAGCAGTAGCATTAGAGGTTGTAGTATCAGTAGTAGCAGTTGCAGCAGCAGTAGCAGTAACAGTAGCAGTAGTAGTAGCAGCAATAGTAGCCGTAGAGGTATCAGCAGTGTCGTAGCAGTAGTATCAGCAGTATCAGCAGTAGCTGTAGCGGCAGTAACAGCAGTAGCAGCCGTAACAGTAGCAGCTGGAGTAGCAGTAGCAGTAGTATCAACAGTAGCAGTAGCAGGAATAGCAGTAGCAGTAGTATTATCAGCAGTAGCAGCAGAATCTGCAGTAGCAGGAGCAGGAGTATCAGCAGTAGCATTAGCAGCAGTATTATCAGCTGTATCAGCAGTGGCAGTAGCAGCAGCATCAGCAGTAGCAGCAGTATCAGTAGTAGCAGTAGCAGTATCAGCAGTAGCAGTAGCAGTAGTGTCAGCTGTATCATCAGTAGCAGTAGCAGGCGTATCAGCAGTAGCAGTAGCGGCAGTATGAGCAGTATAACTAGCAGGATTAGTAGCAGCAGTAGTATTATCAGCAGTAGCAGTAACAGCAGGGGAAGGAGTATCAGCAGTGGCAGTAGCAGCAGTAGCAGCAGGAGTAGTAGTATTAGCAGTAGCAGTAGCAACAGTGTCAGCAGTAGCAGTAGCAGTAGCAGGCGTATCGACAGTAGCAGTAGCAGTAGAATCAGCAGTATCAGTAGCAGGAGTAGTAGCAGCAGTAGTAGCATTATCACCAGTAGCCGTAACAGCATTAGCAGCAGGAGTAGGAGCATCAGCAGTAGCAGTAGGTGTAGTAGCAGTTACAGTAGTAGCAGCAGTAGTAGCAACAGCAGTAGCAGCAGCAGTGGTAGTATCAGCAGTCGCAGCAGTGGCAGCAGGAGTAGTAGTATCAGCAGAAGCAGCAGTAGTAGCAGAAGTAGTACTATCAGATGTAGCAGTAGCATCAGAAATAGTAGTATCAGCACTAGCAACAGTAGCAGCAGGAGTAGTAGTAGTAGTAGTAGTAGTAGTAGTAGTAGTAGTAGTAGTAGTAGTAGTAGTAGTAGTAGTAGTACCATCAGTAACAGTAGCGGTAGTAGCAGCAGTAACAGTAGCAGTAATAGTAGCAGCAATAGTAGCAGTAGAAGTATCAGCAGTGTCAGTAGCACGAGTATCAGCAGTATCAGCAGTACCAGCATTAGCTGTAGCGGCAGTAACAGCAGTAGCAGCCGCATCAGTAGCAGCTGGAGTAGTAGTAGCAGTAGTATCAACAGTAGCAGTAGCAGTAACAGTAGTATTTGTGTCAGCAGTAGCAGTAGTAGTATCAGCAGTAGCAGCAGAATCAGCAGTAGCAGGAGTAACAGCAGTAGCAGTAGCAACAGTATTATCAGCTGTATCTGCAGTGGCAGTAGCAGCAGTGGCAGCAGCAGGAGTGTTACCAGTAGCAGTAGTAGCGGTAGCAGTAGCAGTAGCAGTAGCAGCAGCATCGGCTGTAGAAGTAGTAGCAGTAGTAGCAGCAGTAGTAGCAGTAGCAGTATCAGCAGTAGCAGTAGTGTCAGCTGTATCAGCAGTAGCAGTAGCAGACGTATCAGCAGTAGCAGTAGCAGTAGCAGCAGTATCAGCAGTATCAAGAGCAGGATTAGTAGCAGCAGTAGTATTATCAGCAGTAGCCGTAACAGCAGTAGCAGCAGGAGTAGGAGTATCAGCTGTAGCAGTAGGAGCAGGAGTAGTAGTATCAGCAGTAGCAGTAGCAGCAGTAGCAGCATGACTAGTAGTATTAGCAGTGGCAGCAGTAGCAGTAGTAGCAGCAGTAGCAGCAGCACTAGCAGCAGTAGCAGCAGCAGTAGTAGTAGTAGTAGTAGTAGTAGTAGTAGTAGTAGTAGTAGTATCAGCTGTCGCAGTAGCAGCAGTAGCAGTAGTATCAGCAGTATCAGAAGTAGCAGCAGTACCACAGCAGTAGCAGCAGTAACAGTAGCAGTATTATTAGCAGTAGCAGCAGTAACAGTAGCAGTAGTAGTAGCAGCAATAGTAGCAGTAGAATTATCAGCAGTGTCAGTAGCAGTAGTATCAGCAGTAGCAGCAGTAGCTGTAGCGGCAGTAACAGCAGTAGCAGCCATAACAGTAGCAGCTGGAGTAGTAGTAGCAGCAGTATCAACAGTAGCAGTAGCAGGAATAGCAGTAGCAGTAGTATTATCAGCAGCAGCAGCAGAATCAGCAGTAGCAGTAGCAGGAGTCTCAGCAGCAGCATTAGCAACAGTATTATCAGCTGTATCAGCAGTCTCAGTAGCAGCAGTGGTAGCAGCAGGAGTATTAGCAGTAGCAGTAGCAGCTGTAGCAGTAGCAGTAGCAGTAGCAGCAGCATCAGCAGTAGCAGCAGTAGCAGCAGTACCAGCATTAGCTGTAGCGGCAGTAACAGCAGTAGCAGCCGCATCAGTAGCAGCTGGAGTAGTAGTAGCAGTAGCAGTATCAGCAGTAGTAGCAGTGTCAGCTGTATCAGCAGTAGCAGTAGCAGACGTATCAGCAGTAGCAGTAGCAGTATCAGCAGTATCAGCAGTATCACTAGCAGGATTAGTAGCAGCAGTAGTATTATCAGCAGTAGCCGTAACAGCAGTAGCAGCAGGAGTAGGAGTATCAGCTGTAGCAGTAGGAGCAGGAGTAGTAGTATCAGCAGTAGCAGTAGCAGCAGTAGCAGCATGACTAGTAGTATTAGCAGTGGCAGCAGTAGCAGTAGCAGTAGTAGCAGCAGTAGCAGCAGCACTAGCAGCAGTAGCAGCAGTAGTAGTAGTAGTAGTAGTAGTAGTAGAAGTAGTAGTAGTATCAGCTGTCGCAGTAGCAGCAGTAGCAGTAGTATCAGCAGTATCAGCAGTAGCAGCAGTAGCAGCAGCAGTAGCAGCAGTAACAGTAGCAGTATTAGTAGCAGTAGCAGCAGTAACAGTAGCAGTAGTAGTAGCAGCAATAGTAGCAGTAGAAGTATCAGCAGTGTCAGTAGCAGTAGTATCAGCAGTAGCAGCAGTAGCTGTAGCGGCAGTAACAGCAGTAGCAGCCATAACAGTAGCAGCTGGAGTAGTAGTAGCAGCAGTATCAACAGTAGCAGTAGCAGGAATAGCAGTAGCAGTAGTATTATCAGCAGTAGCAGCAGAATCAGCAGTAGCAGTAGCAGGAGTCTCAGCAGTAGCATTAGCAACAGTATTATCAGCTGTATCAGCAGTCTCAGTAGCAGCAGTGGCAGCAGCAGAAGTATTAGCAGTAGCAGTAGCAGCGGTAGCAGTAGCAGTAGCAGTAGTAGCAGTATTAGCAGCAGTAGTAGCAGTTGCAGTATCAGCAGTAGCAGTAGTGTCAGCTGTATCAGCAGTAGCAGTAGCAGGCGTATCAACAGTAGCAGTAGCAGTAGCAGCAGTATCAGCAGTATCACTGGCAGGATTAGTAGCAGCAGTACTATTATCAGCAGTAGCAGTAACAGCAGTAGCAGCAGGGGTAGGAGTATCAGCTGTAGCAGTAGCAGCATGAGTAGTAGTATCAGCAGTAGCAGTAGCAGCAGTAGCAGCAGTAGTAGTATTAGCAGTAGCAATAGCAGCAGTAGCAGCAGGAGTAGTAGTATCAGCAGTAGCAGTAGCACTAGCAAATTACTCTCAGAAATGTTATCAAATCTGTGTACATAAGAACAACACATGTACTCGTACACCGAGTGCTCGCATAGGTCATTCCTACCACATACCTGGGCTCCTCAAACAATTTGCGTAAATATGCTTATGTATGGTTAGCTTCCATCAGTCCATGTTGATTAGGATGCATGTATGCAAGGTGCGTGGTGTGCGTGAGTGCGTGCGTGAGTGAGTGAGTGACTGAGTGCGCGCGTGTGCGCGCGCGTACGTACATGCGTATGTGTATGCGTGCGTGAAGACGTACGTGGCATTGTCTTTAAATGTACATATACTGCTTCTATGTATACTCTTAAGTAATATGTATATTTCTCTTATGTCTTTTACTCATTAAAATGGTGACTGAACTTGGTCTCGATAATGCAAGAGAGGTTTCAAAGGGTTCACCACTGGAATGACTGGCTAGGTTATCGAGCTGGTCATTGCGATGGTGAAGTCCTGGGAATAGTTTTTTCCTGGCTTAGGAATGGACATTGTCACGGTCACTTACAGAGGGAGATTTTGTGTTTATATCGATCCGCATACAAGTATATATATTGTGTTCAGGGGAAACAACTATGGTTTATTTAGATATGTGTCTACGAGTAAGTTGTTTCCCTTGAACTTGATATTCATTTCGCCGTGTATTACCAGCCTTCCATTTTCATGACAATGCAGTCTTTTGACTAAAACCTTAGTGGTGGTGTTAGGGGTGGGGGATTACTTTGCGTATATACGCGTGCGTGCGTAGCGTAGGTATGCGGGTGCGTGCGTTGGTATCTCCCTTAAATGTACATATGCTACTTTTATGTATACTTTTAAATAATATGTATATTTATCTTTTATATCTTTTACTCATTGAAATGTTGACTGAATTTGGTCACGAAAATGGAAGGGTTTGCTGGTTGAGTGTCTGTTTATCGGCTAGGAGAGGACTATTGTTTGTGTGTCGGGGTGGGGGTGGGCGGGGTGGGTCAGTGATGTGGTGGGTTGGTGGGGGTGTTGGTGGGGGTGTTGGTGGGGCGGGGGTGGTGGGGCGGGGGTGGTGGGGTGGGGTGAGTTGTGGTGGGGTGTGTGTGTGTTGGGGGTGTTGGGGTGTCACCATGGACGACTGCCTCGGTTATCGAGATGGTCATTCTGGTGGGGACGTCCTGGGAATAGTCTTCTATTGGCCTGGAAATGGACATTTTCAGGGGAAACAACTATGGTTTTATTTAGATATAATAATGGCTATGAGTAAGTTGTTTCCCTTGAACTTGATATTCATTTCGCCGTGTATAACCAGCTTTCTTTCCACTTTCATGGCAATGCAGTCTTCTTCTGACTCAATACCGTAGTGGTGATACTATGGGTGGTGTAAGCAAATGAGAGTGGTTTGCTTATATACATGCACGCGCGCGCGCCCTTGCGTGCGTGCATAGGCGCGTGCCTGCCTGCGTGCGCGCGTGCGTGCGTGGGTGAGTGCGCATAGTGGATCAATGCCTGCGTCTGGCTATGTTTTATTGATGTATAAACATTATCTCCTGTATTGGGTGAAATGGCGACGGGTGTGTAAGTATGGATTATGTGGGTGAGGAATATGTACAGAGCGTTGTAATTATTGAATTATTGGCTGGGTTTGTGGAATTTATAGATGGGATAGGGGAATTGTGCAGTGCTATTAATCATCATGTTCTCAGTTGTTCTCGGTTATTCTTGTTTTTTTATGATCTGCAGTTATTAGTTAAATCTAAGGAGTTTATTTATGTATCGCATTATTGGAAATAAAATGGTTAGCTTGAACATAATACCTTTAAATACGCCTAGGGGCAGCTGGTGTAGGGGGCACCACCTCCGGCTTGCCCGGAGGGAGGTGATGTTTGGAAGCTGCCTTAGGATTATACTGGAATTCTCTTTACAATCTAGGTCGCTGTGACATAGTCTAGTATTTACTATGTAAATTGCATTTTATTTTATTTTTTAGTTGGACAAAGGGCGCAGTAGCCTGTTGATTATTTTGAATGACGTCAGCTATAGCCAGTAGGTGTGCTTTAACTACCCCCCCCCCACCCCCCACCCGCCCCTTGGACGCCGGTGTGGAGCTCTTTTCAGACACCAGCAGATACCACCTATATGGTGCCGGGTTTTGATTTCGGTGCCTTTGCACTGAGCCAAATGTATACGTGTATTATTTTCTTTTACCACACACACAAATAATAATAGTCAAATTAGTTTCAAAATATGCAATTAATGTTTATTAAATTGTAAATGCACTAAGCTACAAGAAAAAAAAGAACTGTATAAGATGTATTATATATTTCTAATCTACAAGTTATGGAAGGTGAATTTCCGTATTTAATTCATAGTAAGTGGTAATGATTATGGCGCAGACACATTCTTACGCTATCATTTCATGTACTTGTTTATATATATATATAGTGTTTGGCTGCCATCTTTTGTTAGAATCACACCGCTTGAATTTTAGCCAAGTAAACAATTTGAACATGAATTACACAATTTGGTGTTGTAATAGAATTCGGAATCGGCCGGTTCTCCCCCCCGATACACCCACTGGCGTGAACCAGATCCGCATTCAGGGTACGCGTTCACACGCACGCTCTCCAAGCACGGCGGCTGGGCGAGGGTTCCCGCGAATGCCATGCCATCTGTACACTAACAGGGCTTGCAAATGTACGCGACTGACTGACACTGTTATACGGGTTAACTGTACCATAAAGTGCTTTAATAGGGCATACATAATTCAATTGCCCTTTCCTTTAATCAGCATTGACGGGAGAGGACTGTCTTTACACGACTCGGTGTAGAATTTAAAGGGCATCGCGAATCGGAAAACCACTTCGGAATCGGCTCAGTATTTACTGAGTTATGGTGGATTGTACTTATTACAGCCACGATGCATGGGATGTTATTTACAGAAACACGTTATTGGGGCGTAAACTGTTGGCCACCGGGTCAACCGCTTTCATCATCCCACACGCGCTGATTGGTCATTCCATCTTTAAGCACGCCTTTCTACAATTAAGATGTCTGAGTATAAAATGAGTTGTTTCGGTAACCCCACAAGCGCATTCTTTATACCGTTTTGATATTGAGGGACAGATTGGCCGTAATATTTGCGTTTAAGCAAGTGCAGGCATCTCGAGGGATTGGATTCCATTTTCGCCTGCCCTCTGAGTGGGCATTATCGCATCTCCAAATTATTATTATTATTATTATTATTATTATTATTATTATTATTATTATAATAATAACTAGTAGAGTGCTATGCAATTTATAGATTAGTCGGAAGGGGACGTTTTCCCAAGTAGTTGAAGCATCCCTCGACATCGTCCATGCCAGATTTCAGCTTGATGGTTTCTGAAGAAATTATGTGATATGGTGTATTTCTTTCAATGTGCCATACTGGCCATTGAACAGTTTCCTTAGAATACGAAAGTCTTGGCGGAATTACAGACTACTCTTGGGTCAGTATTAACACAAACACTTCCCGCAACTCCCTGCTATGACGTGATACCTCCACGATAACTTTATCGATTACTAATGATTGCTACAATGCATATTGAGTCTAATAACCTGAAATCAGAAGTTATTTCGACTTATCTTTGTAGTTATGTAGAGATTTCCGTTTTACTTTAAATTTAGACATCAACTGATTGTGACGTCAGATTTCTGTTTCATGCCCTCAGGACGGGTTGTAAACTTAGTCTGGCCGGGTATTTTACAGTTCAAATAATGAGTCCCAGAGGTGACGTTTGGTAGACGTGTCAACTGACTGTCGCGGGTGGCGACAACCGAACTCTATAGACCGACAGTATTTGACGAAACTATCAATGTGTTTCCTTCCTTTATGGAAGGCCATTAACTCGCAAAAACATTTTCAGGCAGTACTCCATGGGAGCGAGAAATTAGTTACGTCATGGTGGTCGAGGCGGTGTAGAACATATGCTAGATCAACGTGGGCAATTCTATTGGTTAATGGTGGGTTCTGAGCTTGGCAATCTTAACTTATAATAAGTTGTATTTATTAGAAGAGATTGTTGTAATAATAATTGGGTTTCTCACAAACCATTTCTTGGAGTAACTCATTGTTGTCCAGACCATATAGATCATCTCCAGCTGGATCCTCATCTTCCGTTATAAGTCGTTGTAACTTGACCGGAATCAGTCTATCTTCGCTGGACTGGATCTCTCCGTTCTACGTGAACCAGAAAACGGTCACTTATCTGGTGAACATCTATAATGAATCTACCGCCAACAGAAGAGTTGAAATTCGAATTTAAGGTTCTTAGTGGTAAATCGTCAAGTTTCTAGTCAAATATTCTAAAGAAATTTGGTAATTATTGATTTCATTGTCCTTTGGACGTTATAAGCTGAAGAATCAGTTACTCGAGTGCCGTATAATCAGTTACCCGAGTGCAGTATAATCAGTTACTCGAGTGCAGCATAATCAGTTACTCGAGTGCAGTATAATCAGTTACTCGAGTGCCGTATAATCAGTTACTCGAGTGCAGCATAATCAGTTACTCGAGTGTAGCATAATCAGTTACTCGAGTGTAATATAACCAGTTAATCGAGTGTAGTATACTCAGTTACTCGAGTGTAATATAACCAGTTACTCGAGTGCAGTATAATCAGTTACTCGAGTGCAGTATAACCAGTTACTCGAGTGTAGTATAACCAGTTACTCGAGTGCAGTATAATCAGTTACTCGAGTGCAGTATAACCAGTTACTCGAGTGTAGTATAATCAGTTACTCGAGTGTAGTGTAATCAGTTACTTGAGTGTAGTATAACCAGTTACTCGAGTGTAGTATAATCAGTTACTCGAGTGTAATATAATCAGTTACTCGAGTGCAGTATAATCAGTTACTCGAGTGTGGTATGTTGGAAATCCAGCCACTTAAGTATACGCTATTCCTTCATAAAGAATTCCGTATGGGCAGTCATATGGATCATGACAACATTTTGTTTTGTACCGTCAAACGATATTAACTGTATTTCGTCTTATCGTCTTCTAAACTATGTATCCTGTGTTGCTAGAGTCCTTATCTGTATTTCCTATACCAGTCTCAATTTCAGTAACAGTCCGTGTAAAGTTGAACAGTTCTGAAAATATTACGCCATATTTACACAGTTGTTGTATTATTTTTTCATCTTATTAATTTAATGAATCAAATTTATAACCTACAGGTATTCAAAATTAACAATTTTCCTCCAACTAATACACTTTCGGCAGGACTTTTACCGGATCATACTTACATCACGTTAATTAGTTATTCGTGATCCGGGTAGGGAATACATAAGTGTCAAGTTTTATATACACATATGATTTTATTATTATTATTATTATTATTATTATTATTATTATTATTATTATTATTATTATTATTATTATTGGATACTATTGTTTTGTACAGGTCAATATATCGAAGGACATCGTAATTATCCCTTCTTCAATAACTGCTTTTGTTACCTCGTTAGGCTGAGTTCTGTTGCCTTGTTACCTCTCGGCGTAATGGATAACCGCTCCGAAAGATCGGAGTCAGAAGAAGAGGGAAGTTTATAGTTTCCTGCCCTTCCATTAAACTACCTCTGGTCCACCCAACGCCAGGGAGTTCCAAGAGGTTCCACCGTGTGACCATGCAGCCAGCAAATGTGTGTAGCCGACTAAGTTCAACCCCTCCTTATAAAGCCCAGAGAACCCCACGCCCCGTCAAGTGGCGGAGGGCAAGGCGCGCGGGGTGAACGTCTCTCCGGCTCCGGCGCCGTCGGGTGAATGTCCGACGGCCGTCGCAAGTGGGGGGGGGGGGGGGGGTGAACCTCCACGCCGGCCGAAGTGGCGGCGGAGACGGCGGACGCTCAGGGACGAGGCGGTTCTGGCGCAATACAATATCTATTCATTTTGTCTCAGTTTCTTCTGCTCTGGTTGACTGACTACGCGGAGTTTATGCAAATTGCCTTAGCTAACTATTTTTTCTCATTGTGGCAAGTCACTATGAAATTTCCTCTAGATATGAATCACATCCTAATTTTCTATAACACTTTCAGAAAATCGAGAAACATTCTGTCGACCACAGCCTTTTGCTACTTGCTATTCTACGATAATAACTACGCGCCGATAATGATGGAATTCTTATTATTGGCAAGGAAACAATCGCTGCTGATTTGTTTGAAAAGAATTATCATTATTTGAACACAACCTCACGCGATACAGTTCGGGCCAAGAATGGCGCAATTTATAGCACATGCTGATTTGTGTCCCCAAAATACAAGCCAAAACGGAATTGATTTTATGTAGACAATGGAAAAGCAGGAGAGATTCGCTCCAGCTAGGTTAAGTGTTTCCATTGCGTGCGTGTTTTAACAGATAACCCGCTTTTTTCTAATTAAAGCAAATACTTTACTCTACCCGATGTCGTAATATTGTCCATAGTACGTCTACAATTCCGGTATGAATTACTTAATTGCATTCGAGTGGAGCTATATGAGAACAGTTTGAATCCCTCACTGTTCCAGTCGGGTATTTTTGACCTGATAAAGGAGTGTATTTTATTTAAATATAATTTTATCTGAGTGATGCCATGTGCCATTTTATTGAATAGTGCCCTTCCTAGAGTACACGCAATAACATAGTATTTGGAAATTTGCGAGATAGTAATGCACTTCTCTCGCTCGATCTGCATATGTGTGATACTATTCTTCGTACGAAATATACAATAATTCCACAGATGTAAAAAGTCAAGCTGCTTAATTAGCTCGCTATAGTTGTTTGGATACGAATACTGCCGTGTCGGATCCTCGTTGTTCAGGTTCAAATGAATGGTTATTGATGTAGATAGAGTTATGTCCACAATATGTCATTGTGCATTCGGTCATTGCGGCGTCATTGTCAACTGAGTGTATATAGATAAAAGACCATTTCAACCTTAAATCCCTGCTCCTAGATCTAGAAATGCACGCCCGGTAGGTCTAGATGATAACATATCAAAATAATATGTTTAAACACATGAAGAAACATATCCCAAATCTAAACTCCACCAACCCTCATGTATTTATGACAATCGATCAGAAAGATGATAGAATGTCCCACAAATGCGTGCAACCTGTATAAGTAGAGCATTGTATATAGAAAGTGTGCATATTTATAAACGTGTGTTTGTTGGTGCACTTCCATAATTTGGCTGCTTTGTAGCCATTCGTACGTCTCCAATAAGTCTGTGCTGCGAGTTTGCGAGATATAAGGTGCGTGCGTGCGTGCGTGCGTGCGTGCGTGCGTGCGTGCGTGCGTGCGTGCGTGCGTGCGTGCGTGCGTGCGTGCGTGCGTGCGTGCGTGCGTGCGTGCGTGCGTGCGTGCGTGCGTGCGTGCGTGCGTGCGTGCGTGCGTGCGTGCGTGCCTGACTGCGTCCGTGCGTACGTACGTGTTTATAAAATAGAGAAGACATACAATTCGTACAACAACGCTTTAATCCGTCATCAATTATGTGTTCGTAGCGAACTTAATTACGTAATACATAACATCATTGATGATGGCGTCACACTACACGTCACTCAGGCGATTGTGATGTCATGTGAGTGGCGGCTTAACTGTGAAAGTCCACATGTAGTTACTACACTTGGTATGTTCTTGCCTAGTGCGCATTGAAACCGCGTGAAGGGCGGAGTCCATTAGATCATTTTAGGAGCATTGACCAGTCTTTCAAATATCCAGGCGAAATCAGCTTTTCCTCACTTCAGGTAACCATCAGATCCCCATACGGTGTCATCCCGTCCATGAAGATACAGTATACATGCTACCAGAACACACGCCCATACAGCTTAGGTAAAACCAATATTCGGACGGCACAGGCATTTGAAGCTACACATATCTGAGTTGTGATATCACTCGCACTATCTAACCATGGCAGCAGAGTGTCCGAAAGGCCCGACAATAGTATTTGTTCATCAGCATAAATCGAGCATTCAGTTCGGCATCGTCCTGATATGTCTTGAGGACTGATTAAGCAACAGATCTGCGTAATTTCTGATTAAGTTCGGAACCTGCTGAGCGATTTCTAGTGTAATAGTGCACCAGATTGTTGTCAGTAAAATGCTACACCAACTCTGTGCATATACGTGTGATATTGATACAGATAGCTAGGTAGAACACGACATATTCAGGAGCAAGATGAGCTAGATATTGAGCTCATTGGTCTGGTAAAACCTACAATCAGCTAGCGTTAACAACAGCTAATTCTTGTTTGCGATGCATACGGACTCCTTCTGACGATCCGGCTCACGAACACAAGCCTGACCGTGAAAGATCTAGAAAATAATCAGTCCCTTCCTTGGCCTATCCCTAATTTCCTTATACAGTTTAACAAAGCCGACTTAAATAGATCGCATTGTAGTTCCGCACTAGGCCTATCATTTGCAAATTGCTTTCAAAAACATATATTCTAACATTGATCAACGAATGCCTTCAACCGTATTAGAATGATTCATCTCTAGCCGTGTTACGGCAATTTCCGCCAATCCCCGTCCACATTACAAACGGATTTGGAAGCGAGTTTAACACATCGCACCAGATCCTCCATTTCCAGGTAACCGTACAGGTAGGAAGTAGAATATTTTTCAACAGAGTATTTATAAACTTTTAAATGCACGAAAGACATACAATTTGTATTGTGTGTCATGCCTTTTCAGTAGTGTTAGTTAGACGCTGTCAGTGTTTGTCAAACAGTACACGTCTAGCGTTTACCGATAATAAGCTGTCAGGATTCTGTCAGGAGCTTATGTCAGGTAGTTTTCAATAACATCATACCTGCCTGGTAAAGCTGCTCGAGGGATTGAACGTTGCACGTGGGCGAGTGCGCGTCCCCAAGTTCAAACACAGCGTGCCGGAGAACATATACGTGTGCTCTAGAAATGCGCGTGTCGTGTGTGTGTGTGCGTGTGTGTGTGTGTGTGTGTTGTGTGTGTTGTGTGTGTGCGTGCGTGCGTGCGTGCGTGCGTGCGTGCGTGCGTGCGTGCGTGCGTGCGTGCGTGCGTGCGTGCGTGCGTGCGTGCGTGCGTGCGTGCGTGCGTGCGTGCGTGCGGGCGGGCGGGTGTGTGTAGTGTAACAGGTGTATATTTAGTTATTGCATCTTTCAATTTGCTGCGAGTCTTACCAGCGGCAGGCCAAGAGGTGAATCGCCAGCAGCGCAGAACGAGGATTGGAAAACAAACAACCAAGCACAAACATGTTGTTCTTAGTGATAGCGCATGTTCCCCTGTCCATACGGATCCGTACTACACGACTCATAAAATAGCTTCTAGAATGGCAATCTGCAAAGTTGACTTGGGCACAATCACGATCCACCTTGGAAGGGTCACATCTACTGATAGCACGGACATCTGTGTCCGTATCGTTGAGCACCCAAAACTAGTACTACAGCAACCTAATGGGATGCGCCAGCTCGCTGAGACTGAGAGAATCAACAGGAAACATTCTCCATTACAACACATTCCAAGTACTTTAACAACTATTGTGTTGTAGAACCACGTAATACCCCAACCTGGGCTGTTTAACTTCTTCATTGCCTAATGTAGACAGCAGATCTCGTGAGATATAGCTGCTAGTTAAACAGCACCAACTTATACTGGCGATACTGTTTAAAGTTACCACAACGTATGACACAATCTATTAGAACTAAATGACGCCACCACTGGCATTTATCACGCTGATCATGGTAACGCCGTTTGCGCCATTTCCCTGAGCCAATCTACAAAGCAACGTATGCGTGGCATGGTGTTTCAATTAAGATTACTAAATTGTACAATATTATTAGGGTAATAGAGCAGGTACATGAACCCATAGACATTAACACATTAAGTATTTTTTAATAACTCTTGATGACAATAGTATTTGCATCATGCTTTAAAAATAAGAACACCACTTCAGGAATATATTCTTCAGCGCAAGAAACCCAGATGGTAATTATTTATATGCAAATAAATAATCTCTGTAGACATGTGTTTGAAAACTATTAAGCGAATGGATGCTATAACGCTCCGTTGTGGAATAAAACCGATATCATTGTCGAGTCTTTCCTGACTAGTTCGGAACAGAGATTTGGTGAAAAATGCGATCTAATATAATGGAATCACTGTAAGGTATTACTCATCCGATACGCGGGCCATCATCGAGCACGACCTCAGATTCATTCTCATTAAATAGGTGTAAAAGGAGAAGGTTAAGTCCAAACTAAGATACAAACATTAGGACGTTTCCTGTAGAAATAATTGTCCAAAGGTTCTTACGTGTATATGCTCTTTCCAAATTGCGTTTATGTGTTCACCTTAATAGCAATTACGGAATGGCGAAGTCGCGGATGGCAAACATGTACGTCAGCAACTGTTAATATGTTGATCGAACTCCATTGCTTGTGAAATAAGCGAAATAAATATAGAGGCACACAATTCTGCACTCTGTCCAATATCGATGAAGTAAGATGTGCTCATCTCCTTGTAATATAATACGGGCATGTGCCACTGGTACATTGATTATGGTTTTACTCGTACAGTGATGCCATCAAATCCGTGATACCCACATTTCTATATGCACACCTACACTTCAGCACTCCGCTAATGATTAGAAACGGAGACAGTCAGTTTAGAACATTTAATGACAAACTGCAGTTAGCATTCACTATGAGTTTTATATTCCTATACGACAGCAGTTGATATCCGCCAATACGCAGCGAGTCAAAACAAATATGTACTTGCAAAATAATACAAATCTACTTTGTAAGACATTAACGTTGAAAAGGATAACATATTTATTTGTGAATGTATCTTTATTCTCTAGAGCAAGATATTTACGCATTCTGGTGTTCCTGATATATACGAATGACCTAGCACAGTCTAGCAAATGCATATCAATTTGTATTTTCTGCAGACGGCGCCAATGATTTTTATTCTCGTCATCATATGAAACTGCTATAGATAATTTTACGGAGGAGATGAGACAAATAGCCAATGGACCTTTCCAGTTTTAGCTATTCCCTCCGAAATATATATATATATATATATATATATATATATATATATATATATATATATATATATATATATATAGGCTCCACCCACACGTCGCTCGTGTTGGGATCGATCGATCCATAAACTTCTTGACTATCAATTTTCAGAAAACTATATGGGGAAACCTGCTGAATATTTTGGCAGCACGAGCGCCCAAATTAGTTTCAAAATATTCTACAGCATGTTTCTTAAATAGCAAAAACATACAAGTAATACAACGAGTCGGACTATTAAGAATTAAAAGACGGGCTTAATCGAATCATTCATGACGTCATGATTAAAATGTCGTAGTTGATGTCATATGATTGAGTGAGGAAAGGGAGTCATGAATTGGTTCATTCACAACAATCTCCATCATAAACAGGCTAGGGCCGGTGTAGTCCTGACTGAACCGGCCGGTTACGGCCGGTGTAGACTGGAAAGGGTTAAAGGGAAATTCCAGCGAAAATCGGCTATAGGTCAACTCAAAATATACAATAATCCGAAATTGTTGCCGCAAAAAATTTAAAATACACTGTTCCATTGGCGAGAAATAATAAAATGAATATGCTCAAAACGGTCGAAAACGTGACTTCTCGGGCGTATCCATGATCTCGCGAGATTATGACGTCAACGACACACCAGCAAAATATCGCCAGTACTTTAGATTTACCTGTTTACTTCGCGTTATGAAGGCCAAGTATTAATTAACCATTTAATGACCAAATTCTGTCAGGAAAATCAGAAAATGTCCTTATTGAATGTCCATTTGCAGGTCAAACGAAGACTATTTTTGAAAATTGACCACTGGAAAGGCTGGTTCTGTTACCGAGACAGACAGTTGTTTTAGTTGTAAATTCTCAAAAATACTCTTCTGCTGACCTGCGTCCTCAACTTGACGATCATGGAAAGGGTACGGCAATTCACATTTTCCGATACCGGATCCACAGAAACATCCGCATAAAAGGGGTTAACTGACAGATGGTTTCATAACATCGGCACCGGATGGATATTTTCCACATTTAAATTTGGAAGACACAAGTTTAGAACATATAGTCTCTATAATTTTAAAACAATGTCTCATGAATTTCAAAACAAAAGGCGCGGTACTTACTTTTAATATAACAAGCTCGCCAATTGACGGCAGTATTTGCTTGCATCAATTGTAAAATGTGCAAAACAAAATAAAACGATGTCGCTGATTGTCCGGTAGGTCAGTTATAGGCAATCGCTTATAGTGCTGTCGCTAAGGGCTAAAAGTCGCTTAGTCAGCGAGCTACCCATTCCACAATATTAATAAATACTCCCACATATCAAACTGACCGCTAGAGTGTGTAGAATAAGGAAATACTGGATGACAATCTTGAAAATAATTACAAATCAAGTTATGACCTAGTTTCTTGAAGGGCATATATAAGATTATGAAGCAATAAGCTCCGACATTGCCTTTCTCGCAAGGTGCGTATATTTATGCATGTTTAATAAACGTAGTGGTTTATAATATCATAACAATACCCAAATCAACTTGAAATCAATCGGCGTATTCTGGGTTTTTTCATGGGGTTGGGTGTGTGTGTGGGGTGTGTGTGTGTGTGGGAGTAGGCTGGGAACTACCTTGCACGTGAACTCTATGCTTTGAAACGTGTTGATGAAGTTTTGCCTGTTTCTCAAGAACTTCAGCATCTTGTGCTAAACATCACGCCATGATTTTCCTGCAGATGTTCTTGGAGGTCTAAACAGGGTTGTTTTGTAAATCCTGAAAGCTTACCGCCAACCGCTATTGTGAATGACCTGAGAAGTAAGACTGAAATGACGTTGCTGTCCTTGATCAAGAAATTCTGTGATGAAGGTAGACAAAGTTCTCCAACATTCAAACTCTGGAATGATTATCTTCAGAAAGTTTCAATACTGTTCAAGATGTTCTTGGCGGCTTCGTGAAATGGAAATTGTCAGGTTTTTCAGTCAGCAAAAGCGGAGCTCATACCATTGCTGTTCGCTTCAAACAGACGCATGTATTCTAAGTACATACCACCTTTACTGCTCATGATAAAAAGCATCCCAGCTGAGATTGTTGATCACGTTGAAAATGAAAAACAATTTGTAAATAAGCTAGTCTATGGTAGATTTAACATGGTCTGGCTAGTCTACACCCTGGGAAACTACAGGGACAGGTCTCGGAAGGGAACAGGTGGACTCATTTGCCTGACGTTGAAAGGTTCTGCTCTTGCCCGCTGGTTTTTTAGCTGGGCCAATAACAGTTCAATATTCAGAAATAAAGCGTTGAGGTAACGATGTAAAGCAGATGACAGAAATGTTTGAAGAAACATATTTGGACCTATATTCTGCCTTCACGATCCACCATCACAACGTGTACATTTTGCAACCGGAGTTGTGGCAACTGCAGATGTTCAGGCAAGCCTTGTTGGTGCTTTGGAAAAAGGTAATGCTTTGGCTGACAAATTCGTCAATGAGCGGCTTGTCCTACCTGCAGATCAATCAGCACCACCTAAGAGTTCTATGACTCAATGTCACGTCCCGGTGTAAAAACGATGAGTAAAATGACAAAGACAATTATGATTGGCAAATGCAGTGCTAAGACGAATGCTGCAGCTTTGTATCTTAGATTATTGGCAATAGACGTAGATACGCAAGTGCCACTGGAGAGGGTGATGGCTTACGAAATTTCACCTGTACCTTTAAGCATGTTCACTGATGATGGGATAATGCACTCTGGAACAAAAGCAGAATGTATGCATAAGCTTTAAGAATTACCCACTGACGAAATGTTTACTACTGTATCAAATGCAGACGCACTTATCATAGCCGCTCATGCGGCAATTCAGATGTTGCCAATCCACAAATCAGAGAGTATTTGTTTTAAGAGATGACTACGGCATTCATGGAATATGTTCCCTGTATAGGAAGACACGCGACTAAAATTCATGTTGTATTTGACCGCTGCATAGAGAATAGCATTAAAACACACACTGCATAGTAGAGAAGCGGGGTGGGGGTAGGGGTGGGGGTGGGGGTGTGGCAAGGAAATGTTGACCATGTACTTCCAGATGCTACTGCTCCAAGAAACTGGAAGTTATCTCTTAGCAGATATGGGAACAAATCAACTTTGTCAACATTCTATACAGAATTCTTAAAGCAGAATGTGGTTCAAGCAGTGTATGATAACCAATCAATCGTAGTCAGTGGTGGAATGGGAGAGGCTGGTTTTGCCATAACGAAATCGGCTGTAGTGAATCATGTAACAGCACTTCACTCGAATCACGAAGAGGCGGGATACTCGCATAATCCTTTACGCTGCCTGTGCAGCTGATAAAGGGGCAAGGACAATAATTGTATCTAGCCCGTACACTGGTGTTCTAGTCATGTTGATTCATCATCGACCATCCATTCGCGCCAAGGACATATTTTTTCAAACCGGTCACGAGAGCAAACACACTTCCCTTAGACGATACATTCCAGTGTATTCCTTGTATGACAAACTAACACAGGAACAAATACACACTATGCTTGGCTTCTATTGCATAACAGGATACGATATGGCCAGTGCATTCTATGGCCATGGGAAAAGAACAGCATTTAACCAGATGATACGGCACCCATACAATTTTCAAGATATAGGTAGTCTGGGAACATCGTGTCATGTATCGGAGCCAGAACGAGCAGCTTGTACACGCTTAATAGCCAACATGTATGGAAAAGATGTCTAACGGTTGAATGACTTGGGTAGTGAGAAGGACAAAAATAACATCATAGGCAAGAAATTGCCACCAACCGATGATAGTTTCATGCTCCACATATTACGCAGTTGTTATCAGCTTACGGTATGGAGACAGGCTTGTTATGCGATGCAACCCGCTACATAAGCCCACGTAGTATGGTTATAAAATTCCTGCAGACAATCGACTATATCCGGAATTAATGAACCAGAGAGTGTCCGCTCAAGAACTACTGAACAATTTAGTGTGTAACTGCAATGATTACGGTTTGACTAAATGCACTTGCTCATGACATGGCCAGGCATGCACTATAGCACACATACGTGAATCGCAGATGAGAGTGAAATGTGGTGTGCAAACACATTCACCATGTATATCGCGTTGCATACAATTTACAGTGATGATGACGATACCATATGATGCCATCAGAATTTACTTGTTATAAGCATTCTGCACGACCTTCATATTAAGAAACTTAACATACTAAAACATGATTAATGATGAGCCCACACCGACCTTCCCAACTACACATTTCGGGCCATTTCAATGCTTAATAGCAGATAGTTTATCATAAATATATCGATTGCCACATATATACATAATTGGTAAGCTCGCTTGATACCAAGAATTACAGTAAGCTTGAAAATAGGCGACAGTATTTTATTTGGAGACAGGAGATGCGGATTTTATCTATCAACATGAATGACATATACCTCTACACTCGGACGCTCTTAACTCCATTTGCAATAAAAAAAATCAGCTTGTCATCCTATATTTCCTTTTTCCTGACGTTTCAAGGAACACAATGATATATGATAGCATTTATTAATATTTCGGTATGGGTTGGTGGTTCCGACAGCGATCATTTTAGCGGCTTACTTCGTAGACGATAGTAGGTGACGGCTAGTAAATAATGGCTAGCCATAATTAGTAAGTTAGTGCTTTCACACTATTGATATCCAGCGTTATTAATCATTTACAATGTTTACTCACAATTTTAAAATAACTATGCAGTTTTGAATAATCTGAAATAAATTTCCCTGGAGTTATGTTGCAGTAGCTTCCAAACAAATTCGTTTCGCACAATATGCAGGGTAGATTTTAAGCTTCTGCTTTTCTGTCCTTGAAAGAGTTAACTAATTGATCCCAACTTTTAAAATGTTGACCCATATTTACTGCCTATTGAATATGTTGAAACTGGAATTTGACTGGAAGCAGAAGTTGCAATAGGCAGTAACAGTTATCAGAGAAATTACTTTCAACATTTATTCAACTAACATATTTTTATGCTTTCAAGAATTTGTTGTAACTGGTTGATTGCAAACATGCTCCTGGCATAACCCTTCAATGCTTTTTTTAAATATAGAATATGCCCATTTGCAGACCAAGAAGAAATTTTTTGACAATATAGCACTGCAATGACTGGTGCGATCATCGGGGCACTAATTACACTTTAATTTCGTCCACACACTGTGGCAAAGTGTTTGTTGTTTAGCCAGTACGCTAATTATCCACGAGATGCAAGATTTACCTCCTTGGTTACGGCTATCCTCGATCAGGCTAAGAAAGGCGGTGAGTCGGTGACGTCAGCCGCTTGTCCAAAATGGCGCCTTTATCTACTGGTTACTTTAGCAATTTCAATTGAGGATATCTTTTTTTATTTGTTGGCCTAAAATTGTGCTCTTGGTCTCAGATTAATGCGGAGAATTATTACTTTACACCAGATGCACAAAATCCCCCAGTGGAATACCCCTTTAATGGGAATTGTATGGCATCTACAAACAGCAAGGTGCTTCTATGACTAGAGAGGCAAGACGATTCAACGTCCGCAGTTCGCAAGAAACCTGTATGTTAACCGCATCGTGGCGATTTTTGAGAAAATATTTTCTCTGATCAGTAGATAAATATACAAGAGGTTAGACAGAAATCGACATATCTGTAAGCTCTAACGAATATTCTCAGAATATCCTTCCATTCTCTGTTCATGCTGACTGCTATCTGTGTGTAGACGATATTTTTGTAAACTGTTGTTGTTTCGTAATGTGTACACATTTTCAATACATAATGATCGTATGTCATCTACAAACAATATATGTATATGGATAGAACCAAATTCACTCACGTTCTTTAGTTCATGAGAATAAGACTGTCATGTTGACTGATATTGGACAAATTCCAAAACGCCTCGCTTAATGTAGCGAGGATTGCGTTTAAGGAACACATTCCTAACAGCTACTCGTCACAGTTAAAGTAGCGGCAATGACGGGATCCAATCTGCCACTGGAGTATATGATGGCATGCCCATTTACGTCACATGCATGCGGACGCCAACGTACATAGTAACATATTGAGCTCCGTCTGGGGCATTACAAAAGTATATGGCAGCATACAGCGCCCAGTCAAATTAGTTTCAAAATATCCAACGGTCTATAGTTACCTTGAACTTGTAATTCCGGGAATTCAGGTATATAAGCGCGCAAAACATTGGTGGAGATTAACTAGAAATGGGCGGGGCATAACTAGACTAGATCCCGCTATTCCGTGTCCATGATTTATGACTCTGATAAAACAAGCTGACTCAGAGACAAACAACACGGACCCTTCTCCGTACCAAATTGCCTCCATTAATTCAACGAGGATTGCGTTTAAAGAACACATTCATAACAACTATGTGTCGTGCTTGTCGCGGATCCTTGGCTGAATAATGACCAATTTAATTGCAATTAAGTCTCATCGCATTCCTCCTTTTCAGGAAGCCGAGTCAAGACAGAATAATAAACACAACTATTTTGAACTTGCTGCTCCATTATTCAAAATGCGGCAGTGTATCTCTAGAGACAACTATATCAACATTAGAGCTGCACGGCTGTCATCGGAAATAAACTGTGATCAATATTTTTGGAACAATTGAATAATTGTTATTGCATCATTCGGAATAATCAGCAGCGATCTACACGCAAAATAATAGTTTAGTACAGAAATAAATGATAACAGCACGCCCGCCGCCTTCCCTACCACCATACCGTCCCACCACAACACCCCACCCACCCTACCACCACCACCCGCCACATCGGGACATTAAGAAGTGAAGGTAGAGCAGCACCTTGCATTTCCTCCTCTACAGCGGTACCGAGCCTGGAAATCACTGTGGGCAATGGTTTATTGCTGTTTCTGTATTTCTGGGGTGGACTCATCACAAATCACAGATCGACCGGTGGTGTGTGTGTGCGTGTGTGTGTGTGTGTGTGTGTGTGTGTGTGTGTGTGTGTGTGTGTGTGTGTGTGTGTGTGTGTGTGTGTGTGTGTGTGTGTATGTTAGTGTGTGTGTGTGTATGTGTGTGTGGGTGTGTGGGTGGGGTGGGGGTTGGGGGGTGGGCTGGGGGTAACCAATAAAACGGTATTTTGAATGCTTCACGTTAGTAGTATAGCCAAAGCGCTGTCCGAACAGGCTGATTGGTTGAAAGGTCGGTCAGGGCAAAGCAATATTTTCAACCAATCAGCGTGTTCGGACAGCGCTGTGGCAATATTTTCGATTGTTTCATGAGCTAAAAATAGAATGATGACTCACTAGCAGCCAATCATCGTGTTCGAATAAGACCCCACCCCCATCCCTAGGAATATTCTGGGAACATCAGCAGTTTTTCCCATATTAGTCACTTAAGAATCTATTTATAACTTCCTGGAAAAACCCACTTACAAGTCTCCTCTTGTCGAGTAGAATTGCATTTTTTAAATGGCGATTTAGGGAGCAAGTTCAGACATGTTTTACCTTAGGGTATAAATAGATATTTAACTTGAGTAAAGAAAAATGTGGGTTAAAAACTTGAAAAATGGAAAACTCTGAATATTTCACAGGATGTAATTTTACTCTTCATTTAGGTCGTGGAAAGTTTGAATATTTTTTCGCATGAGGGGAGGCTGAATCATTAGCTCTTCTTCTTCTTTCTTCTTATCATCAGAAATCTTAATCTGGCTTACGATGTCTTCTCCTTCTCTCAATTCGCTCCGAGGTGATGATGTGGGTGTAAGATCTTCCACTGTAGGTGCGTAATACGCATTCACATTCGTCTCCACATTCGGTTCTGGGACCACTTCGTCTTCTGGTTCTGTATGGGTGGTTGCGTCCGCCGTTATGGGTAGGCGCCGTACCTCTAACGAGGTGAAGCCACCCCAGGCAAAAATATCCAGGAAAGAGCGAGAGTCAATTTGATTCATTTTTTTCCCTAACAAACTTCACGCTAGTTCAAAGTTTCTGAAAAACGAAAACAAACTTCACTCTAATTCAAAGTTTCTGAAAAACTAATGAGGAAGAAATAATTACATTCGCTTTTAGGTAATCACTTTTGCGCCAAAAATGAATTGCACGCACAACTTTTGCGCCAAGAATCGATTGCGCGCAAAAAATGATGGGAATGACACACCATCTTACTCGTTCCTACCCACCCCCAAACGATGGACAGTTTTTTCCCCTCCTATTCTCATTGCGCGCGAGAAGATATGATTACGTAAGTGATGCTCTAGCACGAACTAAATTAGCGGGAATCTCATTAACAGTCAACACTATTTAATCATTTTTATAGGTAGGCAAGTGCAACCTTGATTAGATAGCTAGCATTCGGAAACATAATTTAATTAACAGTTACCACTCTCTCGCGTAAGAACCCCTTCCAGTAAGAATGCATTTTCTGTAGTCAATCATGTCTATAATAAACAGATCCCTTTCACACTAAAAGGTGATGGTTCTTTAAGGGAGTTGTCGTAAGAGCACTCCTCTTAAGAAATGAAAGTTTTTTTAACGGCATATGCTTTCTATTACGGTTGTGTGGAAATTAGTGAGCTGTTGGGGATGAAGTTCTGCCTCGGCCTCAATATGGCCCACATAAGGAGAAGAACGATGGAGCAGAGGTCAACCCAGACCCATTATTCTGGTCGAATCAACAGGTCCTCCTGAAGGCAAGCAACATTGGTGGGGGTGCAAAGGAGGCCAAGGCCAAGGTGTTCCAGACTCCCGGGAACTGCAATCACGATGGGTATAGCTGACCAGGGTGAGGCATTCTATATCAACATCACCAGCTATCAACCACTGTGGTGGATAATACATTGCGAACCCTGCTTCCATCAGGGGAAAGTGTGCAGTGGTGAATGTTAAAAACAGGAATAGTCACTATGTGTGCTGGTCTCTCCTATATGTGTGATTTCCAGCAAATGTTAGCACATGATGGCCATCAGAATATGCAGACGACTGGTAGACTCAACTTCAGCGGTGCGGACTCACCTACATCGCCCGCACCCCCCCCCCCCCCCACGCCCATAAAAGGTGTTTCGAGCAGCCGAATGGTCTAGTCATTAGCGTTTTCGGGAATCATATGATGTCTACCCCCTATATCTGAGTGCAGCTGATTCCAACATTCCGTGGACAAATCTGCTGCGCACCGAGAATTGTAGGAAACAGCACTAACCATGGATCAACAGCCAGAAATCGCTTCTGTGAGCGATGCTTGTGGTGCTACTCCCATGGGAACCTTCTAGCTCAGCATGAGCCAGTTTGTAGACGTGTCAGTGACTGCCGGATGCACATAAAGATGCCTCTAGAGGATAAGAAGATGATGCTGTTCACCAACTGCCACAAACAGTTCAAGGTGACATTTGTTACATATGCCGACTTCGAAGCCCTAACAAGCAATGCCGAGGGGCCAAGGGGAATCCAGCTCAGAGCACCACACAGCAGATGCAGAACCATCAGATATGAGGCTTCTCCTATATAGTTGTCTGCTGCGATGGAGTCAGTGACCCGCTAGTGCTATGTCATGGAGACGATGTGGCAAACTGGTATCAGGACCAGCTCATACAGAACGAGAAGGAACTAATGTCTGTCCTCGTCAATCGCCAGCAAATAGAGATTATCCAGTGTTACTGGCAAGCTCATAAAACTGCGGCCAATTGCCACGTGTGTGGCGGATCCTTATCTCATGAGGGAGTCACAGACAGAGTCTGGGATCACTGCCACATTACTGGACTCTACCAGCGAGCAACACACTATACCTTCAATCTCCAGTTGTGGATGAGCCCGAAGACCACCACCATCCGAATCATTGTTTGAAACCCTACGTGGTTATGATTCTTATGAATTATACATCCCAAGTAACGGGACTGATCCCATGTACCCCAAACAATATGGAGAAATACATTTCCTTCAGCATTCCAAGCCTCCAGTTCATTAACTCGGCCCAGTTTCCCCTGACATCGCTTGGAAGCTTGTCACTAGCAGTACATCCTTTCCACTCATGGAGCTGACTGAGCAGAGTACATATGAATTCCTGCTCCACAAGTGTGTGTACCCGTACGAACACACGAACACATGGATGGTTGGGATCGTTTACATGAGACCTCTTGTCCACAACAAGAGGCCTTCTATAGTAAGCTTGGCTGTCAGACCATGGGCGACTATCACGACGTCTACCTCATTTACTCGCGAATGTGTTTGAGAACCTCCACACCACATGAATCCATCAGCATAAGCTAGACGTAGCCCACTACTACACGATCCCAGGTTTGAGCTTGGTATCATGCTCAAGAAGATAGCGGTGGCCACTGACTACGGCATACATGCATTCATGGGCAAATGGCTCAGGGGTGGCATGTCTATGGTCAGCAAGCACACTATTCTAAGGCAAACAACCCATATGTCGCTGAGTATGATCTTCCGTCGGCGACAAGCCACACCATGCATCTGGAAAGCAAAAATCTCTATGGTTGTGCATTGTGCCAACACCTACCGACTGGAGCGTGTGAGTGGATGGATGGCGAGACCACCACAGAGATTCAATGGCACCCCTATGATGCTGATAAGGGATACATACTGGAGGTGGAACCTGAATATAAACAATGCTTCCCTGCTAGCACCAGTTGGGATGCAGGTTGAGGAAGAGTGGCTCTCAGAGCATCAGACTGCAACGGCTGGCTCTGGCACCGACTGCTGGATGGAAAAATTGGTACCTAACCTTCAGGACAAGGATCGCTAGATGCTACACTAACACAACCTCAAGCTCTAACTAGGTATGTGGATGAGGCTCAAGAAGGTACACATGGCTGTAGGCGTTGATCATTCCCTGTGAATTAAGCCCTACACCAGATTTACCAGAGAGCTCCTAAAAACAGACCACCAGCAGAGGACGGCCTCTAGTTGCTAATGCACAATGCTGTCATCGGCAAGACAAAAGGGAACCTGCATAAATGGGTTGACGTCAAGCTTGTCCAGTCATCCGAGGATAACAAGTTGAGGCGCCTACTAGCCAAGCCCAACTATGCACGAGCGAAGTTGTTTGGTGATGACCTGGTGTTTAACCAGCCAGTTTAAGTGGGTATGCCCATCCTCGATATCTCGATGCACACCATGTATGACTTCTACTACAACAAGCTCAAGCCGCTATATTGTACCAAAGACGACCTACTATACACAGATACAGACAGCCTCCTGACGTTGTCCAGACTGGCATGGCTGCAATGAGTCAGATGTATGACACACGCACCTACCCGGTAGATCACCATCTACTGCTCGGATGAGCAGGAGTTTAAAAAGGCAAATACCTCCGCAAAGCTGTGGGTAAATGGATACGCCATGAGTAGTATTGGAAGTACCCCTTCAAGGTCTTCCACCATGGTATGAACATGCTGGGAAGCGAGCGCCATCGTATCTATTGAATACACAAGAACAAGACTTCCTTCAGCCGCTTAGACACCAAGCAATGGATCACCTCGGACGGTGTGAACAAACTGGCCTATGGCCATCATTATCTAGTAGAGTGTGCTGGAGTGCAAGAGAATGCTTGCATCGAGGAACTTGCGCTTAGGATCTCGCAGAGACGGGTGTACCTGGAGGGCCTACTTGGAGCATTTCTCGTGCAAAGGGCTACCTTGGATATCTAGCCAAGTAGTACAGTACGGGATTCCCTGTTACCTCCACACACCTGTCGATTCTCTGGAATCTATCGATCGATTAGGGCCTGCAGCACGCCACCGGCTACCTTCCAACTCACCAGGCTTATATTGTTAGCGAACCAGGGCACACGATGGAAGCTTGGCCTCCTTATCTAAGCTGTTGTCTCTTGGCTGTGTGAAAAGGAGCACAGTATAGCCCCAGCCAGTCTCTACCCTATTAAGCGAGTGGGCAGCCCTATCTTCCAGAATCTGGAAAGCCAGGAGCAGCCATCTCTTGAACACATTGGGATGGGAACATTTTGAACATTATGACCCACCTCAACTCGTTTAACCATTACCCTATGCTTCCCCACACTGGCTGCTGTTTCACCTTTGAACTCCCTACCCTCATCCATCTCCAGCGTTTCTGACCACAGAAGGTGCATTTCTTGATCATCATGGACATGCTGATGGTCTATCTCCGGTGCTCTTCACCTGTTACACTACTGCTGCATTAAAATCCGTGCCGGAAAGATCCACAAGACCCCCTCCCCACACCCAGTGTCAATACTGGGGATGCCGCTAGAGATGGAAGATGACGACGATGAGGACTTCATAGACGGGGAAAAGAAACCCCTTGCAAACTTCTCCCAATAGTTGCAAGAAAACTAAAAATTGAGAATCTCTTTATGAATGAATCCAAAACAGAGTGCACCCACGTATACCTATCTGCAAAGCACGAAACTAAAGAAAATGATAATCCACTCTATGGCGGTGAACCATGGAGGAAAAGTACAATTCTGGGTTCAGCAAAGACGGTCCATATCTGGCCATGTGCTAAGGGTGCCAGAGGAGACACCGGCACAGAAAGCCTTGGAATTTGCTCTACACGGAGCCAGCAAATAAAAAAAGCCAGCAGAGAACGGCATTGCATAAATCTTCTAAGCGTGCTACGAGGTGACCTCAAGAAAGCATGACTCGATACACTCAAGTCAAGAATGGACTTGAGGACGCTAAGGATTTCGGCCGAGGTCAAGACACAATGGGAAAAAGCGAAGAAGGACCTATTGCAGCTGTAGGATGTTTCTACTACTACAGCCACAGAATACAGTACTCATACATAGACAGGCTGAACTCTGGTTCCCAACTGAACTGTGGATTTACCCTACGGGGAACAGCGGCCTTGTACCTGCTGGCCATATCCACAATGTTGAGGGCATATGTGTAGGTCTTACGACCCACCACGTCATGCGGAAGAAATGGCACTTGATGTACTCTGTCTTGGACAGATCCATCGAAGTGTGCATGCTGCGTATGGCATGGACGACGCCTGTATATTTGGCACATTGGCTGCCTGGCCAGTCATTGTGTGATACTACCCTCATGGTGGTATTGTAGCCCGTGTAATGAACAGCATCACTCAGTGGTATGGCTCATGATACTATCCACCAGGATTATATAAGAGGGCTTCAGGAGAGGCGGTTGATGAGCTCTCAGATTTCATCTCTCACGTTGATCCTGACCTGTCATGCACACATTGGGCGAACTCTAGACTGACAAACAGACGACCGTCGTTCATTTGTTCATCACTGAGCACCTCTTTGAATACCTGAATACATACACCATTGTCTAGAGTAGAGCATTGACCATTCCACTGAAGTTAAGAATCTGTACAAAGCCGTAAACAGAAGCCATCCTACATAAGACATCTTAAATGTTCGGCAGGCCATATGGCTGCGAATGGTATGTTATTATATAGGAGCCATGGTTCAGCTGCTTCAATGAATGTGTCCATGCATGAGCCAAAGGTTGAAATGGCATTAGTCGTGAACAGTGCAATCAGAGCGCTAACTACTGCCAGCAGAACCAGAGAGCCCTTCGCATATGTGTGATAGATTCCCTCTGCTCAATGGATTAGCCAGCGGAATTCTGACTCATTATAGTCCTTATCCCCCATCATAGTCCTCATCCTCACATAGTTTTTGTCCCCATCGTAGTCATCGTCGACTGGATCCTCGAAAGCGTCCAGTTCATACATCGTCTGCAGTTTGGTCTATACAAGGGCTTTAAACTAAATAAATAGGGGCATGCCATCCGCAACCTTGAATGCCGATGTATTTGCCTTGGCAAACTGAGGTCTCAGCTTCACGGAAAGGAAGGCTTCAAAAGTGGAGTGAAAATGCGATAACCAGGTGATGGAGAGTCACTCTAAGGAGAAGTTTGCATACAGCAAGGTTCTCGAGCACATGTGCCAACATGAGAAATCCCGACAGCAACACAGGGCTCAGGCTACTCAATATATTGCAGAGGCAGATGAGAGTCTCGATGAGTACTGCAACGTTGAGGTCATGTGAGTAGCACTCGGAGCAGGGGCTGTGTTAGCTGGGGCAGCGCTATGCACGTTCAAGATGAATACAGCCATTCTGGGAGAAGCAGACTTGGTATAGCCGAAGTACAGCACTGTTACTTTGACCAAGCGGTTGCCCCCTACTAGGATCTGTACGCAGGGGCTGAGCTGGTTACCATGTTTAGGTGGGATGCCCCTACCTCCGAGGTGGCACTGGCCCTCGAGTGCTAACCCAAGATCTTCATGTCCACTGGTCAAACATCAGCCAATTCACATACCTCACCGAGAACATTGGTGCTCACCACAACAAGTTTGAAGTCATCTGAGAGACCTCACTCTAATGTCAACTCTAACCGCGCTCTGTCTGTTGCGTGGACCTGCCGGTGTTCTCGCTCCTCGGGTGGGATCTGCTGTTTAGAGCTCGCTTGTTTCAACTCGTGGTCATTCTCATCATACCAGATGTGAAGTCATGGAGAAATCATCGATACATCTGCCCATGGAAACAGTTTGTCACGCATCATAGCCATATTCACCTGCATGTTCTCCAGTAGGAAGAAGAGTGACACAGCCACCGACATCTTCACATCTGCCTAAAAGAAGAATATTGTGAATCCATAATTACACCCCAGAGTGAAATATCATTTTCCCTTCACATAGAAGCTAGGTTATTGAGCCAGTGGAGCCAGGCCTCGGTACTCATCATTTGTATACGTGGTGTCCAGGCTCGAGTTCATCTGTGCAATCTCCCACCAGTCCTACCAACAACGTGTATGAGCTCTACATCCTTTCCTGCAGATCTCCCAGGATTGAACTTCAACGCCATGCTCCTAATCTCATGGATCGGTACAGGGATCGCCCAGTAAATGTACTTGCCAGCCATGGAGAGAGGGTTTTCATCATGAAGTCTGGGTCGAAAGACTGTCAGGTTGTCCGCTCGTGGGTCAGTGTCATGCGTTGGTCACAGGTTCAACCACTCGATGTGAATGTCGTACATATATACTGTCACATGGTTTAAAGCAACTATACAGATCCGGATTAAACCATCATTTTCGGGAAAGTTGTTCACCTGGTTCACTTTGGGTAGCAGAAAAAGCCAGAACAAACCTCCAAGAAATACCGTCATGTTGATTGACGGGGTCTGAGGTTTGCTTCGTTACATCAACATTATCCATGAGTGAGCCAAGGTCCCACCTCCATCGGATGTTGGGATACTGGCTTCCATGGAACAGATTATACCAACTCATTGTACAAAGGAACTCTTGGCTCGGATACGCTACAAGAGGTTTGGCAGTATACACGGTAGGCCTACACTTCGATCTTAACAAGAGCCAGCGTATTCGACCTACACACCGGTGATTAGCGGCACCTACAGCATGCCCTACAGTCTGGAGCCACAACTCACTCAGATAGGAGATCGGTGTCATCATGACTGACAGCCACGAGGATGGATGTTCCACAGGTTCTCTGAAGAGTTGGGCCGATGATTAGAAGGAAGCCATTGAACACATCTTCATTCAAAGAGCGCAAAACAGGATGGTGAAGAACCTGACAGCATTTCTTCATATCCCCCATAACCACTGGGACTACCTGATTAGACCCGCTCGCAAGTCAGATGCTAGTAAATCATGGCTGACCTGGATCAATCGTAAGGAGTTCCAGAGGAAGAGAGTCATGGAATCCGATCCTCAGAAGATAGCATCTAAGGAACAATTTCCTGATCCTCAGGTTTCTGATGAATTTCCTTACGCCCCTAACAAAGTTTCTCAGGCTTCCGACAAAGTTCTGAGCTCAATCTTCTGAAGAAGTTTCCTCAAGTTCCTGACGATTTTGAAGCAGTACCTCGAGTCAGAAAAACTATCCCGCTGTCACGTCAGTCCTCGAGGCGATGTGCCAGGCGAATACATGTCAGCAAATGCTGATAAATCTGTTACTGCAACAGATTAATTTCATCGAAGCGTGGGTCTGGGAAGGAAAGATTAAAGTGTAGCTATTTAGTTGAGACTGTTATTAAGTGGCACATCTAATATTGACAACAATTTATAAAGGGATGCTGCTGATGAGTATATTGTAGTGGAGGCTCTCGTATAGAAAAGCTAGATATCAAGCTGGCGAGAAACCACCGTATTTATTGCAAATCAATAGTGTATATTCGATCGTTACGCAGCCATATGTCCGCAGCTATATTGCCCATCTAATTGAGAATAGGTTTTACTTGAATCATATCGTAATCCTGGGTAGAACGCCCCCGCACTAAGGCAGCCATGATCAGTCGTAATTGCGATAACTCCAAGATGGCCGTCGATCCCTCGACTGGTCACGATGCGTGACCAACATGATTCAGTCATTGTCGAAACTAGCCCTTATGGACCACTATCACCGATATTCAACTTTTTCGACTGTTGAGAGGAATAATAATTCCCCCTTTTTTGCCATTTACAAAGGAACAACGTTCTTGGAACCGTAATTAAAACAGATTAACACAATGGCAGATTAAGCAAATTAGAGAAAGATACTTCTCCTCAGTTTGGTTGCTAGTCCGGCGGTAATGGGAAGCTGGGAATGTGGCGGCAAACTGGGGACCCAGTGGGTGTGTGTGTGGTGGGTGAGGGGGTGGGGAGGGGTGGGGGTGGGTGTGTTAGCGTTGTTGATGCTGCCGCCGCAGTCACCAATATAGGAAGAGATGATGCCAGTGTCACTCTCTGTTTATATAGACCTCACAGTGGCGTGATTTGTCGGAGTTTGTGCTTGTTGCATGGTATGCTATTCTCTGTCATCGTGCACTATATTAGATGCTTCTGTATTCCTTTATTCTTATTTGTTATCATACGCCTCGGGGTAGTCGCTGCCTGGGGTGTCCGCGGCTATCTTCCCACAAGTCATGGTATAGATGACACCTGAAACAGAGCCATAGGTTGTTTGTTTTCCCCGTTCTGCCTCCCATTCGTCCTTTCAGGCTTGGGATGGCAGTCTGGGTGTTGTGGGGTTGGGATGGCATCTGAAGTAGACCCAAGGGGTATGTATATCCACATCACACTGTGATGCGTACGGGGTAGAGTATGCACGCCAGAGCTTATTCACGTACATGAATTTATAATGTGTTGTGAACACCGAAACATGGTTGTGTAAATTGGGAATTCACAATTCTTTATGTACGCGAAGTCTTTTCTGTTTTCTATTTATACTTCGTATTTCTTATAGTACTACACGTCTAGATGGAATGATCCAGCAATATAGGTTCCAGAATGAGCGCCTTTCTTTGCCATAACATCTAGGAAAGTGGGAAGAATGGCGAATACATGGAGAATTGTTGCAAGTGTGGGTTTTCCCCAAATAACTTTGGATACCAATCGTATTTATATCATGCTTTGAAAACGTTGTCCAGCACACGAGACACGGATCATACTTCTGTATGTTGAAATACCATTATGGGACACCAATAGCTATTTGTTATAACAATATTAAGACAAATGGATGCTGTAAAGCTCTAATGTGGAATAAAATCGATATTACTATCGCGTCTGTCATGAAGAGACCGCAAGAGACATTGAGTGATAGACACACTCTGACACAACACTGGAATCACTCTAGTTATTACAAAAGCGTATTGCCGGGAGAGAGAGAGAGAGAGAGAGAGAGAGAGAGAGAGAGAGAGAGAGAGAGAGAGAGAGAGCGAGAGAGAGAGAAAGAGAGAGAGAGAGAGAGAGAGGGAGGGAGGGAGGGAGAGCGAGCGAGCGAGAATGAGGAAAGAGGAAGAGAGCATTAGAGGGAGATAGAAATAATCATACTTAGTTGTTAACAGACTTAAAGGCTTGGTAGTAAAAATGTACCATACACAAGAAAGCTGTTGCCTCGGTAAATGCATGCGGAGCTGTTTGCGTATCAAACATTGTAGAGTGCAAAATAGATGAGCACTTATGTATATGGCGCATTGACACACGAGCACATGCACATTTACTCATTCATGCACACGGATCATCAGTTGACCAATTCAGGTCCAAGTGTGTGTTTCAAAGCGTGGATGAGCATGCGCACATCATGAATTGCATATGGTCGCATGATCTATTTTACCTGTTCACTTAGCTGTCGTGTTGGTCATGGCCATGCGAATGCTTTGTCAATCAAATCCGTACTAGCATGTACGCGTTCGTGAAAGGTCCGTGCTCGGTTATTTCATACCTGTAACAGTGAGCATGATATTATCTACGAATATGAGGTCAAGTTATCTTATAAACTAGATCATATTAAGATAGAAACAGGGACATTGTTATTGTTTCCATATCATACATGACATCCATAAACACAAGTACATGTACATGGTGACATTGATGATAGCGTTAATGCGTGTGACAATGGAGCAGCTGCTGGTCACGACGACGACGACGACGACGACGACGACGACGACGACGACGACGACGACGACGACGACGACGACGACGCTCTCCATCGCCAGCAACAATATAATTACAGAAAGAAATTATTGTCATCGCCGTTCTCATCATTGTTATTACTGTCATCGCTGCCGCCATCGTCGCCAACATTACTTATCTAAGAACAATCACCAGTTGTAATAGCTACATCAATGTTTGCCTGATCATCATTACGTGTCCAAGAATGGTAAATAATTTATATTCATGATACCTATATCTATGGCAAATCTAGCTGTACAAATCTGCTATCTTAAAATCAACATTGTATCCACAGTCAAATTACAAATATCCTCCTTCTTCCATTCTTGCTTTAGTGCCTACCGTACTCCCAATGTGGCTTGGGATTTTGCATTATGTGTTATAAGGTTTATGTTGTAAACAACAGTGTTCACGTTTTTTACCTCTCGGTTTTGCAACATGGGTTAACTTCTGTGCTTCTGGTGGCAGCTTTCTGCAGTTTGCATAACATTGATTTAATCATATATTTACTTTAGAAGGATACTATTTACCCGTGTGTTAAATGATTTCATATGAATGCAATGTCTTAAGGCAGTCTTAATGCAATGTTAGACCTACAAATAACTCTACCGTCTGTAACTCTCTTAATCAGATTAGCCAAATGAATTCCACCCAGTAAGTTCAAATCATCAATTTCACAAGAAATATATGATGCCATCAGACTGAAAAGTTCCAGTGTACTCCAGGCGTAGGTCCCGTTTGACCTATCATCATTTTAGGCAATTAATATGTCAGTAACGTTGTACTGCATCTGTCAATAATAAAGCACGGTGTGGGTTAACCAGAAACCACTCTATTCAACTATAGACATTGTTGCGCCAGGAACCACTTATAACAATTATCAGTATCATCACTAATTATTTTGCAATAAGACAAACACAAATTATAACGATACGAATGCAACATTCCATTAAGAAAACGACAGCTTGCCCCACCTCGCCCCCTCCCTCCATTCTCCTCGCCGCCCATCCCAATTCCTCTGCTCCATCCACCCCATCCCCTATCCTCCTCATGCACCACAAATAATTCCTCCTCCTCGCACCTAATCTCTATTTCCATCTCCAACTCCCCTTCGCCCTTCCTGCTCGTGCTGCTCATACCCATGATCTTCCATCTCCCGATCCCCATTCTGCCCCTCCTAATGCCCCACTTCCTTCCCCTCATCATATTCATATATCGGAAGCTAATTAATAAAAGCTTATCTACCAAGTTAGGTGATTTTATCCAGATTTCTTGGTTCATTATTGTCACGAAAGGAAACTAACCGATGAAATTGCAAGTGATCCCCGATTTGAAGAGAATATATTTGACCAGACGAGCGCGTACCTTTGGGAAGTAGCCCTAAGGCGCAACATGGCCGTATGTGGAAAGGTTCTTATGATACATGGCATTTGTTTCCTGAATATCTGGAAATGAATTTGACCGAAAGCGGTTTTAGACAAAAACTTAGTATCAAAATGTTTTACAACATGTGCCCAAAAGAAATTATTGTTTCTTCTCATAAAGGTTTGCGTGGGTTATGCTAAACGTTATCGCAGAAAGTTGTTGATGTCAGCCTGTTATTATATTATACATATATATCTGACGAGGTCTAAATAGGAAATGAAAAATATGTGGAAGGTAATGGAAACGTGACTGTAGCTACTAACTCATATTGTGACCCAGATGATCAAGATCCATTACAACCAAAGCCCAGGTCTCGAGTACGGTGTGACCATCTAAAAACAACTCCGCGTCTGCACTGATACAAATGTTCTTAGCTGGTTGTCACATACGTTAGCTCCAACGAGATTACGTATTCTAATAATGCTAGTGCTTGACACATACATTGATCTATTGTAAGCCGTCACGGAATATTAAGTTGCAAGTGCTCGCAATCTTCTCATAAAAAGAAATATCCATGTACTGCAGCATAGGAACTGCTACGAGTCTATGATCACGTTACACGCACAAATCATGCAATTGCTGAATTGAAGTCCTCCTGAATAACAACACGTATACTAGCGCGGAGATTGAAAATCACAAACTGCACTTTATGGGGACGGAAATCTTCGATCAATGACTATGCGGTGCTGAATACATACATAAATATATGGCATCATGCCAGTGAGATACATGTGTTGAGAGGAAGGACAGGGTAATGGCGACACATGTTACAATCAAGTAAATCCTATGATAATTCTAAGGTCCTAACATTCACCATCATTTTATCTCAGTGCAAGCAACAAGTAATTCACATTCATGAAATTGATTAGTCAGCATCATGTCTGCAAAAAATTGTTTATTTACATATACCACTGTATATAATGTTTTTGTACAGCCACTGTGTTCTCAAGCACTTCCTTTATTGACGCAAACTGCAAGTGTATCTGTGTCATCCAGTAAAGATCTGAATGTGACCTAATATGATGTTTCTGGGCAATGTTGGATCAGCTCGGTCGAGGATATTGATTGTCGAACAATCTTATACCGATATAATTTAATCAGAATTGTGTTTAAAATGAACGCATTCCTAACAGTTATTTGTCGTACTTGTTACTGACACTGGCTGAATAACGACCACCTTAGTATGCAAATAAGTCATATCGCATTCCACATATGCAGGAAGCCGAGTTAAGCCAGAATATACACAGTGCATTCAATAGTAACATACCTGTGGGCAAGGTGCTGCAGCATTATCTCTTCAGCCCAACGGTACCAAGATTAAAGCTGTATGGCTGCCATTAGAAAGGAAATAAATTGTGCTCAATCGTTTCGGAACAATTGCAAATCTGTGGGGTATCATTCGAAATAATCAGCAGTGATCTATGTAAATTGGAGAATAATAGGTCAGCACAGAAATGAATGATGGCAGTAACCCAACCCCACCCACCCCACCCCCTCGAGGCTGTGAAAAGTTGAGGAAGTGCAGTATCTTGTATTGCATTCTCTGTGGTTATAGAACTATTGGAACTCGCTGTGTAACAGGAAAGGCCGCCTTCCAGTTATTTTGGAAGCTGTGGATTCGTTATTTTAATCCCTCCAGGAATGTCAAATGCGTCTTTATAAGTCTAGTGGTTTATAATGTGATATAGCTACAACAGTTGGGTAGCCCAAAAAGCATATCACGGCAAACATCAGCAAGCCGGTACACATCATTCCTGTTCAAACAATCTAATATGAAATGTAGCACTCTACACCCTGTATAACACAGAGGCACTCTATATGGCGCAACGGCGGGGGTTTGTGTTCGAATAGTTCATTCGAATGTCACACGCCTCAGAAAGAACTAGAATTTGCAGTCGTATGTGCCCACCTGTACCAGGCATGCACAGAACACCATAGTATAATCTTCCTTAGTGATTTGTAATCAAACATCAGATACCGTATTCTAGGACCACTAAGGACGAGAGAGAACATGAATGAGCGTAGGACACTCACAGTTGACAAAATACGGTGTAGAAGGTAGGAAAAAACTGATTCCGGTAAGACAAGTTGTCAGTTATTAAGCTGCCGAAAACCATCAATAATAGTACCTGTGTATGTATAGTAACTGAGTTATGCATGGTTTGTAAAACAAGTTGCATGTTGCTGTATCTGGATATGACTAAATAGATAGAGTTTAGATTAGATTTGGCGTTTTAATCCTTTCACAAATGGCTTCATTTAGCAAAGCACAGAAAACGTAAATAACAATGCCACCCTCTACCTACTCTGGCATGGCATACATTAGCGACTTATGCTAGCATGCAAATGCCATTTCTATTAAAATCAGCACAATGCTATGGCAATACCGTTTAAGAAGCCAGCTAGCGTGTTAAGGCAGATGCATATGACACTGCCACATTACAACATATAGCTGACCTTCAATGTATTTATTCATTCCAAGACCATCCTTATGCGTTCCCACCCCAACCCACACACCCACCCACCCGTCATCATAACACGATGAGCAATCCCATGCATAGATCTCGCCAAAATATAAATTGGCAGAATGAAAAATTCTATAAATTACACAATGATACTGATTTACTATGCTGTGTGCCGTGTATCAAAGGAGAGCCGGATGCCATTTCTATTTGTAGAAGTACCATTATGGAACTTCAATATCCATTTGTTTGACAGGAAAAGGAAAATGGATGCTGCAAAGATGTATTTGCCCCTCCATGATGACATCATCATTAGCAACATGGTCGTCATCGTCATCATCGCCATTTTCATATGGTCGACATCGTTGTTGTCACAATAGACATCTGCAACTATAACACTATCGACGATTCCCCATGTCTTTGATATGACTTCTGCCAGATTGTTGTATAGGTCAACATTATAATCATACATGTTTAAGAGACAGAACAATTCTGCTAGTTTAAATTTGATTTATTTCAGTCACATTATTTTATCCTCTTCTTTTATCGTCTCAATATAGTTTTCTCCTAATGACCATTAACATTCCTCTCCTAAACAATCAGTGACTAGCCGGCAATGCTGGTTACCCTGGTCACTTAATGGTTGTCAGTGTACAGATACATGGACTGAAGGCTTGTGAACATCAAATGTCCTGTATTTAAACTATTTAGGCTACTGTTAATTTTAATCTTATTACGAAAAGAGATTAAGCAACATACACAAAAGATGTCCATATGCCAAGAGAAATATCCTATAAATTGTGTCTTAGCAGCATTCATACTCATGCCTTCCAATAATTAAATGTCTAGCTAAAATATACAATAATTGTACAGGGGAAATAAGGGTATTCTCTTATTTAAATGCAGGAGCGGCCATGTGAGTGTATCTAGATTTCACAATTTCTCGGGAAAGGACCCTGACCACCCGGTGTGTGTTAGTTGAACGCCCTTGTTGATATCCCCAGCAAAGGATCAACCTACGCAATGCTCTGGCTACGCTACCTAGTAGCATACAAATACAACCTCAAGAGTTCCAATGTGCATGCACGAAAAGACCGACTTTTGAAAGTTATGTAATTTATTACTATGAGTTATTTTCGTACAATGCTTTGAAGTAACTTGATAGAAATCGACGTCCGTGGCGCCATCTCCTTTCACAGCTTGTACACAAGAATTTGATGGGAACGATCCCGAGCAACCATCAGTAAATAAAATTAAAGAGATGTGTGTCGGTTTGGCTCGCTTACTTCAAGAGGCATACATATCATTTTCGTGGTCAGCGTGATGCCTTCTACAAGGATACGTTTTTTGTCAATTGCTATGTTTTACATGACTGTAACAATAGTTTCAATTAAAAAACAGATGATGATGATGCCCTTATGAATTTAACTACCCGCGTATGGATGTATCTATACATGTGGCAATGGCATTAATATCGTCTTTGGTGTTATTGCAAGGCTTTGTGTGTAACTGCAACTTTCAACAATATCTTTTAGGTGTGATTATCACACACCACGCGTGTCTGTATAGACGGGTAACAGCCAATTTAACACGCATTTAGTATAACGCGTTATCTTAATCAAATCATCTGAGAGCAAATTGAAAGAACAGTAGCGTTGTTTATTTCCAAATACTATGGAGGATTTCGCATATTTCATGTATTAAATATTTGCTCTCTGGTGTGCATATTCATGTGACATATTTGATCCGCTTTGAAATGTTACCACAGGCCAGCGCCAAATTCATCAGGTCTGACTATCAATCTTACTGGTGAACATATTGTAAGAAATGTAACCATATGCTTATGCTGACCATAACAACACCGATATGCAAGTACAAGGCCACGGACAAGGAGTGTGCATGATGTTAGACACATCATATCATCAAACACTAAGTCAATGATATAGACACCAAGATCAGTAGTGCGTAGCTATGTAACCAATCTAACTATATAAGCATAGCCATGGCCTTTGCTCAATCATTCCATAACACACACACACACCCACGCCCACGCACGCACGCACGCACAGTTTACGGTTGGTGTTACATATGTGGATATAACAGGATATTTTGTCTAATACTGTGATTGAATATAATTAGTACATCCACCATATGTTATTGTAATGGGCTGAGAGAAATAAAGTGAACTTGACCGTGAAAATGTTGTTATCGGGGAATATACTGCTCTGTAGATAGAAGTGTATTTAATGATTCGGGAACATATACATGCTCGTTGCGTTCATATGTTCAGAAGATACCAATTTATCAGTGACTGAATGTTATGGCGTAAACATGATTCATATCGATTAGGATAATCTGATAACTTAGGAGTTACTATTGGTCTAATGGTGCGGTCATATCATAAAAAACTTTGCAAATAAATGTGGCAACTATATCGTCAAGTAGGATACTGTCTCTTTCTAGCGTTTCGCCGTAATTGGTCTCCGCTTTAAAGAGCAAATTACCATCAACATGAATAGTTAATAGCCACGCCACGCATGCTGAATCCCGCAATCACATTGCCGGTTGAATTTCCATGTCGGCTGGAAATAACTTGTCCTATCATGATTTCTTTAATATGCAAAACGTGCCATTTCATTTATTTTCTGCTGATAGTCACACTGCTGTATAATCCATGGCCATTGTTCCATTATCATATGTATGATAACTCTTGACCAGTCTGATAATGAGGTTGCTTAATAGTTGCCATGAAAAAGGCAACAGTGGATGTCCAGGACAAGCATTTCTAAATTGGGCAAACATCTTAATTCCATTAACATTGCATCCGTCATCTCTGCAATGGATAATCAACATGTACTACCTGCGGGCCTGAAGTAAAAAGGGTTATTGAGTAATGTGTCGAATAGAATTCGAAATATCGTTCAAATATCTTTTAATTTCTGAATGGGTTCACCACGCATGCGAAATACAACACGCAATTGCTACTTCTTTAAATATTGGACATCCATTTATCTCTGGAAATGGCTAATGGAGTGCCTATTTATTGTATTATGTATTGATGCATGTTTCGTGCTCAGTTCATTCGTCATAGTGTGAACTCGCGTAATATAGTCAATCAATTATTGATTTGATTTAGAAAAAGCTAAATCAACTTGGTAAGCAGAATATGTCTATGTTTCATCCATTTACTATGCGCATATTATGTGCAGTCAGTTTGAAAAGAGTACACCATGTTTCTAACGGGCGGTTCTAAACATAATATTGATGACTTGTTACACTGTATCCTCAGTTAGTTGGTGAACGTTTTGCAACAACATAAACAAAATACCTTTCTCACTCTGAATGTGCACACATTGGTATATATTGAACAGCTGTTGAGAAACTGATAACTGTGTTGTAGATATGGTATGATAAAACCATGCATCTAATAATGCATACATCCGTACACTGATTCAATATGCAAAGGGTTCAGGTAACAGCATTCGGCATTTGCAAGATATTTGATCATGAAGATACATAAACAAAGGCATGTTTTCAAACATATAATTTGATCACAGTGTGCTAGTCAATCAAAATGAGTACACAATTTACAATACGACTTCAAATCTACCCTAGATTTTAAGGAAAGATACTCTCTATGGTATATGTTTTCACCCAGGGAAGATGGTGCAACATCGACATTAAAGAGGCATATACAGTTGTTGAAATGCACGATAGCAGTCGGGTTGTTAGTTAGTGAAAGATTAATTGCATATATGATAATAATAATACTGGACAATTCTCGCTCTCAATTTATTTTAGTAAATGTCTAAGCACGTGTTATGGGACAATCTATTGCACCATGGTGTAGTCTACAGCTGGGTCATGTCATTAAGGTGCAGCATTCCTTTTAATGTGATTAATATATACCTTTTTAATGCTCTCTAGACCTTGTAACATGCACTGAAGGAAATAGGCAGAGAATATATTACGAGATTGTTAAACAGATCTACAGGCTTGGCATTAAAATGTAACCTACATCAGAAGCATGTTGCCTCGGTGAAAGTATCTGGAGCTGATTAAATATTGAGTATTGTAGAGTGTGAAATATGTACACACATATATGTATGAGGCACATCGGCACACAAGCACATGTGCATTTACTCAGGCACACATATATGGAGTTGACCACTGTAAGTCCAAGTGTTTGTGTTTCGAAGCATGATAAGATGGCCATGCACATGTCACAACTTACATATGGTAACACGCTATATTTCAGCCGGTTCACTTTGCCATCTTTTTGGCCATGGCCCTGTGCATGTTTTGTGTAAACTAAATCATATTAGGCTAGAAAGAGGGACAGCAGCCGGTAGTACATTGTTATTGCTGCTGGCATATAATGCATACCATCCATAAACACAGGTACCTATACATGGGGATATTGCTGAGGAAACTAATGGTGTTGACAACGAAGCAGCGGCTAACCACGACGACAATAACGACGACAACCTCCATCACCAATAGAATTACAGAAACAAAATAGTGTCATCGTCATCCACACTGTTGATATCACTGCCATCGCTTCCGTCATCGTCAGCATTACTCCAAGATCTAAGAACAATCAGCAGTTGTAATAGTTACATCGACACGTACCTGCCCATCATTAATTATCCAAGAATAAAACAGAATTTATAATTATGGTACATATATCTTGGGCAAATCTCTCTGTAAACATCCTCGAATCACCCCTGTAGCGATATTCAAATTACGAATATCTTCCTTCTTCCATTTTTGCTTTTGTGACATTAAACACATTCTACCGTACTACAATGTGGTTTGAAATTTTACAATATGTGTTACATGGTTTATGTTTTAGCCCACATTGTTCATATGTATTACCTGTCGTGTATGTTACCTGGCTTAGCGTGTGTGCTTCTGAGAGACAACTTGTTGTAGTATGCACAACATGGATTCAACCCTATATTTATTTTAAAAGGATAATATTTACCCTTGTGTTAAACGATTTGCATAAGAATACAATATCGCAAAGCATTCTTAGTGCAAGGATAGACCTACAAATAACTACATCATCGTGTTTAGGTCTCTTATTCAGATTTAGTTGAATAAATGCCACCCATTAATTACAAGTCCTCAATTTCACAAGAAATATATGATGCAATTTAGAATGCGAAGTTCCAATATACTCCAGCAGTAGGCCCTGTTCGTCTTCTAGTCGATTTGTTCGGCAATTAATAAGTCAGTAACTTGTTGCTGCATCTGGCAATAATACAGTATGGAAGCATGGCCAACAATGATGCCGGAGGCAAAGTTCGCATGCGCAGGACTTCTCGCCTATCTTGCTCAGAAATGTACTGCATAACAAAGAGATGTTCATAGAATCCTTATTTTATTTTCCTAATCCATTTATATTTTGTTTGTAAAATAACACATATGCACGGAAAGGAAATTTTATTCGCTATTAATTGATGCAGATTATAATAATCTACACCATTTAGAAGTTACTTCCTTTTTATATTACATGTAGATGATAATCCCTCCCATAGGAATATATGAGAAATCCACAAATATTCTAGGAAAATGTGAGCATCTTTCTACTTTCAACATGAATGTATACCCTTAAACTAAAGCTCTAAAATTAATAACGTTACGTTGTCAGAAAGTATAGATATTCAAAATTATGAATCTGTATAGATTGTATACGTGTGATAAGTCTTTGTTTCTTCCTTTTGGATTTGAATGTATGAAATCATATTCAAATCAAATATATTTGCTGAAAACAGCTATGTAGTAGGCAGGTGCGAACGGGCGTCAGGCTGCGGTGATTTTTTGCCACACCGACAATTAAAGTTGCTATTGATTCACAGGCCTTACGACACACCAACCTACCAGTGTTTGGATTGGACGTCGATGCACGTGTTTGGTGGAGTGGTGCAGCAAATGAATGAATGAATGAATGCATGCATGCATGAATGAATGAATGAATGAATGGATGGATGGATGGATGGATGGATGGATGGATGGATGAATGACCGCATGGATGGATGACTGGATGGATGGATGGATGGATGGATGGATGGGTAGTTTAGTGGGTGGGTGGCTGGGTGGCTGGGTGGCTGGGTGGCTAGATGGATGGATGGAGGGAGGGATGGAGGGGTGGATGGAGGGGAGACTGGGAGGAAAGGAAGCGGACAGACATGTGGATTGATACACGTGTAAGTCATGTTGACGTAATATCATAGTTTAGTGTCCGACATTAATGATTTGCTGATAAAACACAACCGTTTATCAATGAGTTTGGACGTTGTGAAAATCACTGCCTAATTGTGCCTGTCTATAACGGGCACACTATGGAACATAAAAGAGAGTTCATTAAGGACACGGTGTGGCTTAATCAAAAAATTACTTTTTGAAGTGAATGTTTTGGCGTCCACAAGATCGTGTATGTCTTAAGTTACATGGTCTTATAACCACGTATCTTAAAGTGCTATCGCCGTGTGGCCCACTAAAGTCGGTCCATTATAAACAGTTTTTACCGTACACATAATACAAGGGCCCTTATATTTACATCATTAAGCGGTGGAGAAGGCGTGAATAGGGTAACTCTTATTGCCTTTACATTTGACCTGGCTAGTGATTTCGTAATATAAGTTAGCTAATACAGAACATGTCTTTCCAGGTTAGGAAATTCCACGAATGATTCTTAGTAGGCATGCTTGAATGGAAAAGAAAAGAAAAGAACTAACCCTCTTATCACGCAAATATCGTACTTTACATTATTTACGATGTAGGAATATTTTGATTCTAAATTGGTTTAAAGGTGCCGATTACAGTGAAAGCAAGAACTTATAGGAGAATTGACTTAAAAATGTGTTACTTGTTACCCCAATAAGTTGTTACGGTTGAACATGGTTAGACGTGTATCGCCCTTGCCGAGATCTTATTCCTAGTAAGCATAATAGGCCTACTAATACATGGTTGCCACTGCACAGCTGGCACTGGTGACATATGGAATCTCCCCAAACTAGAAATGTGTGAAAATAATATATGTCCTTACGGTGCACTAGGTAGAGCTGTTATAGTTCATTGTTGGGAATGCATCATCAACACCATCAGTGTGTAGGCCTATATTGTAACATAACATGTCCGTTATCAATCATTATCAATCAACGTCATCAATATTCATCAGCGATCATTATCAGTAATCAGCATCATAATCATCAATAAGCATCATATAACTGTGTAATGCAAATACATGTAGACGTGTTACCCGTAGCACGAGATTCGCCTGCTGGCGCGCTACAGCTAAAAATATGTTTAGGTCGGCCCAGCCTTAAGTGTTAATGGGCATTTTGATTGTATGCGCAATCCCTTCCAACCTAATCAATCTATGTCATTCTACATGCGGGTGTTCGGGTGGTTATACATACAAAAATATATATGTATATTTAAATATGAATTTGACTGAAAGTCATTATTTTCTTAGGTATTTTCAGCCAACTCTCTGTCAAAATACTTAGCAAACTAAGTCAGCAACAGCTTCCAGTCAAATTAGCTTTAAAAAATCAACGTACTGTTTCGAACTCGCTGCGTAACAGGAAATATCGTCTCCTGTCATTTTGAAAATTGTGGATTCGCGGCTCTAATCTCCCCTTGAAAGTCAAATGTAACTGTATGATGCTACATATGTTTAATGCTATACAGATGCAGCAGTTTGGCAGCTCCAAAATCATATCACGACAAACATCAGCAAGCCGGTGCAAAGTATCACTGGCCAAACAGTTTAATATTAGATGTAGCACGCTACAACCTTTGTAAAAAACAGAGTCACTATATATGTGAGAGTGGGGCAACGGTAATGATCTATGTTCGGACACTTTCTTCAAATCCCAAAAAAGACACCTCAGACAGTACTCGAACTAGCAGTCATATGTGCCCACCAGGCCTGTATCAGGCACGCAATGGACGCCACAATATGAATTTGCTAAGTGTGGTGGGATCAGTCCTCATAGAACGCATTCGAGAACCACTAAAGACGGGAGAGAACGTAGATGAGCGTAGGACTATCGCAGCGGACAAGGTTGGACACAAAATGATTGCAGTTGAAAGAAGTATTCGGTTATTCCGCTGCAGAACTATGACTATCTAGATATAGCCTAGATTTGATTCAGCGATGTATCCTTTCACAAATGACGTCATTTAGCAAAATACAAAAGCGTAAAGAGCAATATGACTCTCGACCTACTGTGAAAATGGCATGCATTGGTAACTTATGCTGACATGCAAACGCCGTTTCTGTCAAAATCAGCACACTGTTATGACAATACCGTTTAATAAGCCAGCTAACGTGCAGCACGGCAGACGAATTACGACTCTGCTGCAATGCAACAGACAACTTCCTGTGAAGATATTTATACATTCCAAGACCATCTTTATGCGGCCCCAATCCAAACCCGACCGATCCATCCATCATCATAACATCCTTGGCTATGTTATGCATAGATTTCGCCAATACCTAAATTGGCAAGATGATAAATGCTGTAAATTACAAAATGATACCGATTTACTGTGCTGTGTACCATGTATCGTCACTTGTTATCAAGCATTAATCGAGGTATATTATATTGTGCGGATAGAAAAATGAAAATTTTATGACAGGACAAAATGGAACGATTCAACAATATATATTCCAAGATTAAATCATATCTTTGACATACACTCTAGAAAATTAGACAGAATGGCAAATACATGAAGACTGGTTGTAATTGTGTTTTTTTAATAATAACTGTGGATGACAATAGTATTTGTCTCCTGCTTTGAAAGAAAGAACATTATTTCATGAACACGTTGTTCAGCACAAGAGAGCCGGATGATATTTCATTTTACAGAACTGCGATTATGGGACTTTATTATCCATTTGTTTGACAAGTAAAGGCAAATGAATGCTACAAAGATCTATTGTGGAATAAAAACGATATCAGTGCCGAATCTGTCGCGAGTAGTCCGGAACAGACATTGATTGAAAGACGTGCTCTAATACATCACTGGAATCACTATAACTTATTACTCATCCGATTGACAAGTGATAAAAGCATATTACCATGATCGAACCCGATCTCAGATTCATTCTCATTGGATTGTTGTAAATTGATATGATTAAGTCCAAAATAAGAGACACTTATTAGGCAGGTTCATGTGGAAATAATTGCCGAATAGTCTTAGGTGTATATTATGCTCTTTCCAAATTGTGCAAACATGATTCGCTGAATAACAAGTATAGATTGGTCGCCACCGTGATGCATACACACACATCAGCAACCGTTTATCAAACGCCATTGCATGGGAAATATGAGAGAAAAGACACTAGTAAAATATGTGGCGTTCTAGGCAATGCCATTCAAGTATGATGCACCAATTTCAGACAGAGTCAACAGGCGCCGTTGACCTAATGGATGAAAAGCTGGGCGGATTGTGGAAAGCTTGACTAATGAAATGTTGTCTCATGTCCCGCGCAGCCCATGTTCAAAAACAGTTCCAGATTATACATAGATAGAAGACGAACTGGTGGAGATGGATAGAGTCCAGTTGGGTGCATGCAAGCGTGAGCGAGGGTGTGTGCGTGTGTGTCGAGAATAGTAACTAGAGCAGAGATAGTCGTTTGGAGAGAGAGAGAGAGAGAGAGAGAGAGAGAGAGAGAGAGCGAAAGAGAGAGAGAGAGAGAAAGAGAGAGCGAGAGAGAGCGAGAGCGAGAGCGAGAGCGAGAGCGAGAGAGAGAGAGAAAGAGAGAGAGAGAGAGCGAGAGAGAGAGGGGCGGGGAGGTAGGCAAGGGAGGGAGAGAGAGTGGGAGGGGGAGGGGGGAGAGAGGGAGGGAGAGAGGGAGGGAGGGACGGGTGGGGGAGGGAGGGAGAAGGGAGGGAGGGAGGGAGAGAGCGAGCGGGAACGGGGATCAGAAGTATTAGTGTGAGTATGGGAGAGACAAATAACCAGATTTAGACTGACACACTATGTATCTCAGTACGCTGAGGAGAGAGAGAGAGAGAGAGAGAGAGAGAGAGAGAGAGAGAGAGAGAGAGAGAGAGAGAGAGAGAGAGAGAGAGTGAGATAGATAGAGAGAGAGAGAGAGAGAGAGAGAGAGAGAGAGAGAGAGAGAGGGAGGTAGGCAAGGGAGGGAGTGAGAGAGAGCGAGAGAGAGAGAAAGAGAGAGAGAGAGAGAGAGAAGGGGGGAGGTAGGCAAGGGAGGGAGAGAGAGTGGGAGGGGGAGGTGGGAGAGAGGGAGGGAGAGAGGGAGGGAGGGGTGGGGGAGGGAGGGATGAGAGAGGGAGGGATGGAGAGAGAGCGAGCGGGAACGGGTATCAGAAGTATTAGTGTGAGTATGGGAGAGACAAATAATCAGATTTAGACTGACACACTATGTATCTCAGTACGCTGAGATATGAAATGCATTGCTCCCAGAATGATTGAAGCTGACATGCAGAAAATCAATGCACGGTATTATAAGTGCTATGCCTCGCTAACATCAGCTCCCGCCCTTACACTATACCATTAACTTAATAAACGCATGGGGGAATCTTATCGAATCTGTTAATTATTATCTTTGTCTGAACTGCTCTTGAATCACCCTGTCGGATTGGATGGATATAATCGGAGATCAAACCGCTTGGGAAGGTCGTTTATCCTTAGGTATATTTAATGAACTTTGGACGTTTTGACAAGCGAAATTGTGCGTTGTCCATCACACCGTGTGTATCATCAGAATACACTCAGTCCAGATGGTTTGTGTAACAGTTTCCGCAACAAACACCAAACCAGCAAGTCGTTGTTGTTGCTTTGATGTCAGAGTAAGGTCGTTCAAAACATCAATACATTGTCTAATTCCACCAGAAATGTAACAAATCATGACTTGCAATGTTGGTACGATACACATCTTACCTTGATGACCGGTCATACTTGTCAGACCAGCATCTCGCCATGCGATCACGAAACGTAGACGTGTGATGGAGCACATTCCAAGATAAAGGTTAGTTCCACTTATCCCTGAATGACAGAATTTACAACGAACAGTATATGGAATTTGGCAACTACTACTCAGAGATCGCAGAGCACATGGCAACGATTATTTCTGTTCCCAAGTAGAATCCGGATGCTGGCGTCATTCTTACAATTTATAAAATATGTTTTCAAATTGGAAAGGATGGTATTAGATTGTGTTTTGTGTTTGCAAGTCACTTTATATAGAATTTGTCAACTGCGAGTCAGACATCAGAACTCATGGAAAGCACTCTTTCCGATCCGCAAGTAGAATCCGGATGCTGGCGCCATTCTTACAATTGATAAAATAGGTGTTCACATTGGAAAATAGAGTTCTAGGTTTTCTTTTGTGATGTCACTTAGCTGTGGCAGACTGTTAACTGCTAGAATCGAGTATAAATACTCATACATATCTTTGCTAATGAATCATACATACTTTGTTATTCGCATTATGAGGGTACCATCAATGGCACCGTGGTCGTCATCATCATAATCGTCATTTTCATATAGGCGCCATCGTTATTGTCATAATAGACATCTACTCTTATAACAATATCGACGAGTCTCTGTGTCTTCGATATGACGTCTATCAGATTGTTGTGTAGGTCAGCATTATAACCATACATGTTCAGATTTAAGAGACAAACAAATTCCACTAATTTAAATTTGATTTATTCCAGGCACATTATTATCTCATCTTCTCATATCATCTAAATAGAGTGTTTTTCCTAATGACAATTAACATTCGTGTTTTCCACACACACGCCAGTAATAGAGGGATTACTCCTCTCCCAGACTATCATTAAGATGCCGAGAAAGCCGGTTTGCCTGGCCATATATTGATTGGCAATACACAGATACACGGACTGAAGGGTCGTACATATAAAATGTACTGTATTTATATTATTTTGCACGCTGTAAATGTGTATGCTATTATGATGGGAGATTACGCAACCTACACGAACAATGTGTATATGTCATCCAACAATAAGATTTCCAGCTAAAATAACCAATACTTGTTCAGGCGAACCAAGAGTATGTTCGTATTTAAATTCAGGAAATATCATCTGAGTGTATCCAGATTTAAAAATCTTTCGGAGAGGACACATGACAACCCAAGGGAACACCCGAGACAGGTGTTAGGTGTACGTGCCTTCAGGCCATCCCCTGTAAAACACCACCCATGTCTACACCATCCAGTAGCTTATCAATAAAATCGCAAGAGTTCTAAATGTCATGTAAAGGCTGACTTTTGAAAAGTTATGTGATTTATTACTATTTTTTCTCAACGCACCGAAAAAGCTTAATACAAATCGATGTCCTCGGCACCATCTCCTTCACAGCTTGTACACGAGAATTCGATAGGCACGATCCCGAGCAAATATCCGCAAATAAAATTAAAGAGATCTGTATCGATTTGGATAGCTTACTCCAAGAGGCATACATATCACTTTCGTGCACATGGAGATTCCATCTACAAGGATAAGACATTTGACAATTCCTATCTCGCAAATGGGTGGAATAATGGTTGTAGTAAAACGAAGACGTGTGATGGAGCACATTCCAGGATAAAAGCTAATTCCATTTATCTCTGAAAGACAGCATTTGGATTACAACTCACCTTATATGGAATGTGTCCCCTTCTACTTATACATCCAAGGACATATGGCAAAGATTATTTCGTTTTTGTTTTGTGATATCTCTTAGCTCTAAAAGGATGTGAACTGCTAGAATTGAGTTTAAATACTCATAATTGTTGTTTGCCAATGAGCATACATAGTTTGTTATTCGCTCTATGAGGGCACACTCATTGGCACCATGGTCGCCATCGTCACCATCATCAAAGTCAGATAATCGCCATCGGTGCTGTCATAATACAGATCTACTACTAAAACAATATCGACGACGCCCTGTGTCTTTGATATGATGGCTTCTAGATTGTTGAGATCTAAGAGAAAATTCCAATAAATATAAATTTGATTTATTTCATTCACATTATTCTGTCCTCTTCTGATATCATATAAATATAGTTTTTTTCGAATAACCAGTAACATCCCTATCTTCCAAACACAAGTCAGTCATACAAGGATGAAGCCGACAAAGTTGGTTGTCCTGGTCACATATTGATTGTCAATGCACAGATGGACAGACTGAAGGATGTGGGAAGATAATATATATTAGATGTATACTCTTTAGCCTACTTTCAATTTGCATCTTATTACGATGAAAGATTAAGCAATGTACACAGAAAATTATCATATGTCATGAGAAATACTCTATAAATCCTTTTCTAGCATCATTCAAACCTCATACCATCCAACAATGGTATGTTTAATTAGAATCTGCAATACATGTTCAGGAGAAGAAAGGGTATTTTCTTATTTAAATGCAGGAGATACCATCTGCGAGTATCTATATTTTCAAATTTCTCGGCGGGGTACCGCCGACCACTATGATGTATGTTAGATGAGCATCCCTGCGGCCATCCCCAGTAAAACACCACCCCACACAATGCTCTGAATACGCCATCCAGCAGTGTATGAATAAAACCTCAAGAGTTCCAAATAGGATGTGCATTTGCGAAAAGGCCGCATTTTTAAATTATCTGATTAATTACTATGAGTTATTTTCGCATAGCGCACTGAAATAGCTTGAGAAAAATCGATGTCCCCTGCACCATCTGCCCGATAGGCACGCTCCCGAGCAAACATCAGTAAATAAAATTACGGAGATTTGTATCGATTTGGCTAGCTTACTCCAAGATGCATACATCTCGCTTTCCTGCTCAGGGAGATGTCATCTACAAGAATAAGTCATTTGTCAATTGCCATCTTGTACATGACTGGAATAATAATTTTGAGCAAAAACTCCAGACGATGTTACCCCTGGTGCGTATAGATGTATCTATCTGTGCGTCGATGGAATTACTATTATCCCGCATGTTGTTGCAAGGCGTTTTGTAGCACTGAAAATGTCAACAATTTATTTTAGTGTGGCTATCACGTCTATCTGTATAGTTGGTCAACAGACCCTGTAGTAGTAAAAAACATAGACATACAGAGGAGAACTATTTACCTTGATCAAATCATCTGAGAACAAATTGATGGAGTGGTATTGTTGGCTACGCTCAGCCAAACTATTTCCAAATACCATGAAGGATTTCGTATTATGTCATGTATTGCATATTTGTTCTCCGGTGTATATGTTAATGTGACTCATTTGATTAGTCGAAAGATGTTAGTGCAATAAGCGCCAGATTCGCCAGGTCTGGCTAAATGTTAGATCAATAACCACCAGATTCTTCAGGGCTGACTATCATGCAGACTGATTAATACGATATTGTAAGAAATGTAACCAAATTATTATGCTGCCCATAACAATAACAATATGCAGTTATGTGTACACGCTTTCAATACATAATGATGTACTACATGTCATGGCCACTGCTATTGAATTACTCTGGCGGATTTGATGGAGGTAATGGGTAATCTATTCGCATAGGTATGTCGTCTATTCTTAGGTATATTTAATGACATTTTGAGTTTTTGGTAATTGAAAATGTGCTCATTCTTAACCGAATACATTCGTTCCAGATGGATTGTGTAAATGTTTCTGCAACAAAAGCCAAGTGAACAAGTCCGTGATAGACCGCTATTCCTGAATTGATGTCCGTGCAAGCTCATGCCACTTCGACCAAACATCAATAAACTAACTATCTAATGCCAATCAAAATGCTGCAAATCTTTCACTGGGCATATTGGTAAGGCGAACAGCTCAGCTTGATGAGAAATCATACTTGTCAGACCAGCATCAAGCAACGCGAACATGTGATGGGGAACAGTCGAGGATAAAGGCTAATTCCACTTGTCTCTGAATGGCAGCATTTACATCTAACGTTATATGGGATTTGTCAACTTCTAATCAGACATCTCAGAACATATGGCAAAGATTCTTTCTGATCCGCAGTTAGAATTTGGATACTGGCGTCATTCTCACAATTTGTAACATAGTTTTTCAAATTGGAAACGACAGTATATTTTTTTGCTTTCTGATGTCTTTTAGCCCTAAAAGACTGAACTGCTAGAATTGAGTTTAAATAATTATAATTATCTTGGCCAATGAATCATAAATAAATTATTATTCGCCCTACAAGGGCACCATCATAACCGCCATCGGTGCTCTCATAATACACATCTACACTATAACAATATCGACAACACCGTGTGTTTTGATATGACGGATGCTGGATTGTTGAGATCTAAGAGAAAAACAATCCCAATAAATATAAATTTGATTTATTTCCGGCACATTATTTTCTCCTTTTCTGATATCGTCTAAATATAGATGTTTCATAACGACCTTTAACACGCCTGTCTTCCACACACAAGTCAGTAATACAAGGATGAATCGGACTAGGTTGGTTGACCTGCTCACATATTGGTAGCCAATGCCAAGATGGACATACTGAAGGTTTGGGTAGATAAAGTATGCTGCACTTATATTATTTAGCCTACTAAGTTGCACCTTATTACGACGAGAGATTAAGCAACATACACAAAAAGTAATCATATGGCAGGGCAAATCCTCTATAAATCCTGTCCTAGAATCATTCAAACCGCATACCATCCAACACTGAGATGTTTAATGAGAATCTGCAATACATGTTCATGAGAAGCAATGGTACGTTCTTATTTAAATGCAGGAGATGCCATTTGAGAGCAGCTAGATTTTAAAATTTTTATCGGCAGGAAATAGCTTGATACAAATCGATGTCCCCTGAACCATCTGCCCGATAGGCGAGATCCCGAGCAAGCATCAGTAAATAACATTAGAGCGATTTGTGTCGATTTGGCTAGCTTACTCCAAGAGGCATAAATATATCTTTACTGATCAGGGAGATGTCATCTACACGAATACGTCATTTGTCACTTGCTATCTTGTACATGACTGGAATAATAATTTCAAGTAAAAACCCCAGACGATGTTGCCCCTAGCGCCCACAGATGTATATATCCGTGTGTAGATGAGATCATAGAAATACAGAGGATAACTCTTTACCTTGATCAACTCATCTGAGAACAAATCGATGGAGTGGTATTGCTGTCTACACCAAGTCAAACAAATTTCCAAATCCCATCAAGGATTTCATATTATGTCATGTATTAAATATTTGTTCTCCGGTGTGTATGTTCATGTAGCCCATTTAATCAGTTGAGAATTGTTAGTACATGCAGCGACACATCAATCAAGTATGACTACCATGCACACTGATTAATTAGACATTATATGAAATGTGACCAGATTATTAAGCTGCTTATAACAACAGCGATATGCAGTTACAGTGACACAGGTGTTAGATACCCCATATGACGAAACACTAGGTAAATGATTTAGACACCAAGATCAATATTGCATAATTATATAACCAATCTAACTATGTAAGCATCTGCATGGCGTATGCGCAATGATTCCATAACATGGCCAGCATTCAATTGCTATTAGTATGATGGCTCCTGATCAGTCTGATAATGGGGAAGATTAATGCTTGTTATGAGAGAGACAACCATGGATGAAAGGAATGCGTAAAGGGGGCATACATCTTCATTCAGTTAACATTCTATCCGTTAGCATTGAAATGGATAAGCAGCACACGCCGCAGAACTGGCTTAAAATGTTATTGAGTAATGTGTCCAATAGAATTCGAAATGGCTAACAAATATCTGTGAATTTCTGAATGGGTTCACTACGCAGATGAAATAAAATACACAATTGCTACTTCCCAAAATAGTGGGCATCATCGTTAAATCTCTGGAAATGGCTAATGGATTACCAATTTATTGTATTATGTATTGAGAAGTGTATTTCCTTGTCATGGCTCGTACTCTTTCTTCACAGTGTGTATTGACGTAATATAGCCTATGCCGTTTTGATCTTATTTAGAAAAAAAATTGCACCATAATTGTAAAGCATGGTTCTAACATAATTTTAATTACTTATTCCAATGTGCCTTCACCTAACTAGTGAACAATTCGGAGCAACATACAAAAACATGCTTTAGAACAAATGAACACAAAAGCCATGCTTTCGGTTTTTTACCTGGTTGAAAAAGTATGAATCTATAAAAACGTGTACATGTATTGTAGACAACATCAGAGAGATAAGATGATTAATGAGATTGGCCTATGAACTGTTAATTCGGTCAAATATATTAATTATAGAGGTAAAGATGGCTGACAAATAAGCTTCTCTCATTCGACACACCTTACATTTAAAGCCTGCTATGTACTTTCGATTCGTAATCGCTACATATGGTCAAGCAACATTTCAATTGATACTCATTGAAAACAAAATTAAATGACTGAGAATGCAAGAAAATACCCTGGGAGCATCTACATTTTAAACATATGTCGGAGGAGGTGGTTGAAGTCCTTTCTGTGCCCAGCACCTATGCCTACAAGGAGGATGAAGATCGTCACATGCAAAAGCAATTCCAGTTGTTGTTGTTGTTGTTGTTGTTGTTGTTGCTGCTGTTGTTGTTGTTGTCATCATCATATGCAGCTGCTACATCAACCAGAAATCGAGATGAAACAATAGAGAATTAGTTCGCTGTCGACACACCTTCATTATGCATAAATAAATACAATTCTATGTCATCCACCTACAGCAATATGTCTGGCTATAAAACCTAACCAACTCAAACCATGTAATTAATAATAATACGACTATTATGTTGGCGATTATTGAGCTATTCTTCCTTAGCCTATCTATCGCTATGTAGTCATTTTGATCAATCAGAGTAATTGCCACGGACATGGAGAAACATCTAGCCCAAATCAGAAAATAAATATAGTGGAGGACAGACAGAAATTAAAAGATCGGTATGTTGTGACACCAATTCCAAGCAGTATTCTTCCATTCGCTGTTTCTCCAAGCTACCTGCTATCGTTATGTTAACGATGCTGTTGTAAGCTGTTCTTGTCCCATAGTTTTTACACGTTTTCAATACATAATGACGTACTACATGTCATGGTAACTGTGGGAAATGATGGCGGGGTTCGATCGGTCATTCAAGTATAATATGTCATACCCACATACGTTCCATATAGGCTGATATCACAGTCATAGTTGCGTATCTAGCCCTGTCATATATGCATGATTACTGTAATCTGCGGCTTTAGTAGTAGACACATGATACAGCTACAATCATTCCTTCTCCGCTTTTTCCCACTGTGTCTTGCCCTCAGCCGAAATCCTCAGCTTCCTTAGGTCCATTCATTACTCGAGTGTACCGAGCCCTGATTTCCTGAGGTCAGCTCGTAGCACGCTTAGAAGATTTATGCAATGACGTCCTCTCCTGGCTTTGCATTTGCTGGCTCCGAGTAGGGCGAATTCCATGGCTCTCTATGCTGGTATCTCTTCTGGCATCCTTAGCACATGACCAAACATGAACCATCTTTGCTGGGCGACTTTTACAGACAGCGGCGACATATTACACACCTTGTATAGTGCATCGTTGGAAATTATGCTGTCTGGCAATCGATGCCCAGTGATGGTGTGTAGGTGTTTACGGTGGCAGGCATCAAGTTTGTCTAGAGCTGCCTTTGGAGCTGCCCAGCAGTTACAATTATACAGCATCACGGATACGCAGGTTGCATTGTAGACACGTAGCCGCTTTATCAAGGGCATCTTTGATCTACGAATCCATAGCTTCCAGGAGGACTGGAACAATATTTTCACTATGACACATCGTGTATAAATGTCAGCAGTACTGCAAAGCAGTGAGCCCAGGATTTTACTTTTCCCCCATTGTTCTCCGCCACGAAGTGGGTCATCATTTTCTATAGCTTTGTGCTTTGTCGAAAGGTATATGTGGGTGAACTCTGTTTTGGATTCATTCATAAAGCAATTCTCAATTTTTAGTTTGCTTGCAGCTATTGGGAGAAGTTCGTCAAGGGGTTTCTTTTCCTCGTCTATGAAGTCCACATCGTCGCCACATTTCATCTTTAGCCCTGTCATGGCCATGAACAATGTCACTCAAGTGAGTTATATATCAACAGCGTCCCGTGAAAATTAGGTTTAAAATATTTAACAGCTTACATCTGGCTTCAAATTGGAATTCTGAGAAGTCAGTGTTCAGCGCATATAAATCGATCACGACGCTCGCAAACACATAGACGGGACGTAGCTAGACACATATTCCTCTATTGCGTATCCATGATTTATGACTCTGATAAAACGAGCTGACCCAGAGACAATAAACAGGAAACCTAATTCGTTCCAAATTGCATCCATTAATTTAATGAGGACTGCTTTTAAAGAACGCATTCCTAAAATCAATTTCTCGTGCTTGTCGCTGACACTGGTCATATAATGACCAATTTAATTGTAATTAAGTCTCATTGCATTCCTCATTTGCCGGAAGCCGAGTTATTGTAGAACAATACACATGATGATTTCAATAGTAACATAGCTATTTGGAAATTGTTATTCCGTCAGTCAAAATGCGGCAGTGTATCTCCAGACCGACATTAGAGCTGTATGGCTGTCAGAAAGAAAATAAACGATGCTCAATAGTTTTAGAACAGTTGGAAATTGTTACTGCATCATTCGAAATAATCAGCTGCGATCTATTCAAATTGTAGAATAATTGGACAAGATACAGTGGAGAATGTTGGAAAAAACTGATTGCAGGTGAAATAAGTATTCAGTTATTCAGCTTCAGAAAATAGCCGCTCATCATCATCATCACCACCAACATAACAGTGCATGTCTATGTAGAGTAACAGAGTTAAACATGGTCTGTAAAACAAGTTGAATGGTGCTGTATCTGTATATAACTAACTAGATATAGCTTAGCTTCGATTCTGTGCTTTTCTCATTTCACAAATGACGTTATTTAGCAAAATACAAAAACTTAAATAACAATATGACTCTCGAGCTATTCTGAAATGGCATACATTAGCGACTCATGCTCACATGCAAAAGGCATTTCTATCAAAATCAGCAGAATGCTATGGAAATTTCGTTTAAGAAGCTATCTAACGTACAGCTAAGGCAGATGAATTACGGCACTGCTATAATGCAACACACAGCTAACATTCAAGATATGTATACATTCCACGACTCTCCTTATGCGGCCCCACCTCAACCCCACACACACACCCGTCATCCTAATATAATGCGCAATGGTATGTGTAGATTTCAGCCAAACTTAGATTGACAAGTTGATATATACTATAAATTTCGCAATGATACTTTTTTTTGCTATGCCCTGTACCTATGTATCACGAAGCTTTATCAAGCATTAATCGAGGAATGTTATAGTGGGCGGATACACACATGGAAATGTTATGACAGGACAAGATGGAACGATCATACAATATCAATTACAAGATCAGCTCTTTTCCATAAACTCTAGGAAATTGGACAGAATGACGAATACATGAAGAATGGTTGTAATTGCAATTATTGTCTAATATCTGTGGATGACAATAGAATTTGTATCTTGCTTTGAAAGAAAGAACATTATTTCATGAAAACATTGTTCAGCACAAGAGAGTCTGATGATATTTCTTTTTGTAGACGTACTACTATGGAACCCAATTAGCCATTTGTTTGACACTTAAAGGCAACTGGGTGCTGTAAAGATCTATTGTGGAATAACATCAATATTAGCGTCGACTCTGTCTTGAGTTGTCCGGAACAAACATTGAGTGAAAGATGCACTCTAATACAAACCTGGACTCACTCTAAGTTATTACTCATCCAAATTGCAAGTAAGAAACGCGTAGTACCAGCTATTGAGCGAACCCGACCTCATATTCATTCTCATTAAATTGCTGTAAATGGATACAGGTATGTCCAGAATAAGACGCAATCAGTAAGCAACGTCATGTAGAAATAATTGCCCAATAGCTTTGTACTATTTTAGGTGTGTATTATGATCATTCGAAATTGCATAATCATGATTTTCTGAATAACAATTATAGAATGCACCGCTCTGATGCGTACATACACATCAGTAACCGTTAATAAAATTTGATTGCATAAGAAATATGCAGACAAAAGACACAGGTAAAATGTTTGGCATTGTAGTATGATACGACCATTTCAAAATGGTTCTCCCGCACAGCATTAACGATTTAAAATATAGACAAACACAGAGCAACGTTGACGTTGACCTAATGGAGGAAAAGCTGGGCAGATTGCAGACAGCTTGATAAAATAAAATGTTGTCTCAGGTCCCACGCTGTTCACACAGAGACAGTTCCAAATTATACCATTCTCAACGTGGTCAGTGAACTGATCCTTGAACCATTCTCGAATTGCCTCGGCTTTGCCATGCCCAATCTCAATAAAGTGTCCGTCAGAGTACTGTTGTGTACAATACGTGGTGGTGTGTACTCAGTAAGAGATACTCTCAGCATTTCGGGCTGTCCAAACATTGTTGACAGTCATCCATTTCAGTTATCTCATCTGCTATGGAGTCCATTTGTTGAATAGCATGATCTTTTAAGCATTCGCTAATGTGGTGCAGAATGTTATTGTGTTCCCTGTGTAGTTTGGTACGGTCTTCATTTGGCCATTTTGATACCCGCGTAGCTGTAATGCTTTCTACTCTGCTTATTGTTTTATTACTTCAGTTTCACCAGTATACTTAGTTCGCTTGTTTGTGTGAACTCCTACGCTGCTGGTAGCTGATGGCTCGATGCACTATGAGCAATTTGGATATGTGTTTGTTTGGATCGGAGCTGACGTCGATGGTAGCTAGTTGCTCCCCAAGGGCCTTTTGTATGACATTTGAGTGCAAATATGGCTGATGAGCTTTGTTATGATGTAGATGTACCCTCTTGCCTGGTATGGCGTTTACACAGTAGGTAGATCTGAAGACGTGTAGCAACTGACTTATGGTCAGAATTGAAGTCTGCACCTCGATAGTAACGAACATCACGATGTAGGGGCTTTGCTTCTGCTTTGTATAGTATAAAGTCTATTTGGGTGAAGACTGCTGTAAATGTAGCCTTAGAAGCTTTTGGGGCTTGCCAATCAGCAATGTGTCCAGTCCATGTTGTCCAGTGACGGCATGCGTGTTTGAAAGCTGTATTTGTAACAAATAGGTCATTGGACCTAAGGAATGCCACCAGTGCATATCCATTGCTGCTGAGACCTACAATGTATGCTCCCTTGTATAAACCAAGTCCTGAATTGTTGTCTGCATTACGATTTTACCTAGCTTGGAGTTGAAATCTCCACACACGAACAGTTGCCATCCGGCTTCGATTGTAATGGCGGATCATTTCTGCATAGAAGAAATCTAATATTGCTGGATTTTCTTTGGGGCTTTTCGGTAGTTGGGTCATATGCATTGACTATGCGACACGTATTGGAGGTACGTTTTTACGTTGCTATAGCTAGGTCGATGAATGCAACGAGATCGCTGACGTAGCCAAAGTTAATGGCATGGTCCAAGAGCCTTGTCCGATTACGAAACCTAAACGCCAGTATGTTATCCGTTTTTTCTCCGTTAGTACTAGCTTATGTCCTGTTTGAAGTTGCTACTTTGAGTGGGTAGCTAATCTAGTCTCGTAAATGCATGCAATATCGATGTTATGGTGTCTGCACCTAACGTTCGCCTCTTTTATATCGCAGTCAGACTACGTCCATTTCGCGTAGCTATGGTATGCTCCTGGGAAGATCGTGTCGTCTGAGGATGTCGAGCACAGTTTCCAGTTTGAAGAAGGTTAGATATAATCAGAGTTGCCTCTGTATATGGATGTCAGCTCAAAATCCCTGATGACTTAGTTTCCCCAAAAAAGACTGGCTTGGAGGTATCATCTTTCTCCACACACCGCACCCCCCCCCCCCCAACATTCCCCATATTCAACTATAATGGCCCGAGAGAAATAAAGTGAACCTGAACGTGAACCTGTTCTTTTCAGGAATACACTGCATGTCAGAGCGAAGTGAGTTTAGGGTTTTGTAAATATATACGTGTATCCTTGCTTTCATATCTTCAGAAAGGAACAATTACCAGAGACTGCATGCATATGATTCGTATCGATTAGCATACACCGATAACATATCGGTTGCTAATGAAGGGGTTCAATGCACATTTTGAAAACAATGGTGACAACACTTTATTGGATACTGTCTTTTTCTAGGATCTCGTTGTAATTGGTATCCACGTTGGAGAGCAAGTTACCACAACATGACTCGTTACTAGCCACATTGTTGGTTGAATCTCCATGCCAGTTGGAAAAAACTTGTCCTATCATAACTTCTTCAATACACAAAACTTGTCAGTTAATTTACTTTCTTCTGATCATCACACTGCTGTCTGATCCACGGCAATTGGTCCAGGGTCATACGTATGATAAGTCCTGACCAGTCTGGTAATGGGGTTGATTAATGATTGTTATGAAAAAAGACAACCACGGATGTTCAGGAAAAGCATTTCTAATGTGGACATACATCTTCATTCGATTAGCATTGTATCTGTTATTACTTAAATGGATAAGCAGCATGCACAAGCTGCGGACCTGAACTAAAATATTATTGAATAATATGTCCAATAGAATTCGAAATAACGAACATATATCTGTCAATTTATGAATGGCTTCACAACGCATATGAGATAAAATACGCAATTCCTACTTCCTAAATTATTGGACATCACTATATCTCAGGAAATGGTTAATGGATTACCAATTTATTGTATTATGTATTGAGAAATGCATTTCCTTGACAGAAATGTATTTCCTTGTCATGCTTCGTACTCAGTTCATTCGTCATAGTGTGCATAGGCGTAATAGAGCCCAAGCTTTATTGCTTTGATTTAGAAAAAACTAAATGAACTTGGTAAGCTGAAAATATATGTATATTTCATTCATTTGCTATGCACATATTACGCGCGGCCAGTTTGAAACGAGTACACCATGTTTCTACAGCAAGATTCCAAACATAATTGCGATTATCTGTTGCACTGTATCTTCATCTAACTGGGTAACAGTTTGCAACAACATACACAAACATGCATGCACGCACGCACACACGCACGCACGCACGCACGCACGCACGCATACACACCGGCCCGCGCGCCCGCCCGCCCACCCGCTTGCCCGTATATATTTATATATATATATATACTGATAATATAGTTGTAGATATTTAATGATAAAAGCATGCAGCGAATAATTGATGCTTCCACACACAGTTATCAGCACCCATCGTTCGTAAGATATTTCACAATGAAGATACACAAACATAAATACATTTTCAAACATATCGTTTTATCAGTATGGGCGTGTGAATCAAAATGATAACACAATTTGCAACCTGCCTTCAAATCTAACCCACATTTTAAGGAAAAGTAATATCTGTATTATACTTTAACAACCAGATAAGATTGTGTATACGATTAACCGATATTAATAAGGTATATCCACTTATTGAAATAAAAGAAAGCAGTGGAGTTGTTAGTAGGTGAACGGTTAGTTGCACATATGCTAAACTGTGAATTCATTCCTTGAGCCATTATTAATAATACTACTGGGATTATCTTCGCTCTCAATCTCATTTTGCAAATGTTTACGCACTTGTAATGGGGCAGTCTATCGAACAATGATGCTATCTACAGCTGGGTCATCTGACTAAGTTCTAGCATTCCTTTTGATGCGATTAATACAAACATATCTATGTTCTGTAGACCGTGCAACACGCAATGCCAGATATAGACAAAGAATATATTAACGCATTGTTAAACAGACCTAGAGGTGTGCCATTAAATATGTTCCATGCACAAGAATGCGGTTGTCTCGGTAAATGCATGTAAAACTGTTTACATATCAAATATTGCAGAGTGTAAAATATGTGCACACATGCGTATAAGGCACATTGAGACACGAGAACGTGTACATTTACTCACTCAGACACCCGTATCAGGAGTTGGCAAATGTAGGTCCACAAGAAGCGGACGAAAAATCTGAATGCGGTCAATAGACCGGATAATTACTCAGACCAGCCAGCGCCCCGCCATTGATTAATTAAACAAACAAAATACAGATGATCTTGATCAGCTATTACCTGAAACACATCAGACCGCTATGAATGACAAATGCCAGCAGTTTGAGCACACATTCTAGAACAATGATAACATTTTGGAGAGAGTGAAATGCTAGGATTCCATTAACGCGTATGCGTATGCATATCCGTATGTTATCCGACTGAGCGATTCCATTTGTACGTATGCGTATGCATATACGAATCCGAAAGCTGTGAATTTATTCAATTCTAGGACAA